>PVIA01010751.1:0-17505 GCA_004024845.1 Tonatia bakeri
CATCCATCCATCCATCCATCCATCCATCCATGCATCATCCATCCATCATCCATCCATCCACCCATCCATCCATCATCCATCCCTCATTCATCCATCTATCACCCATTCACCCATTCCATCATTCTTCCATACATCCTTCATTCATTCAGCCATCCACCCACAGTGTCTCCAAGGAGTGTGCAATGAAGTCCCCTAAGCACCAGCCCACAGCTCCACTGGGTGGGAGAGTGACCACTGACCATAGGATGTCTCTGAGTGGGAGTGAGGTCCTCAGGGAAGGGGACCTCTCCAAGGTGGGGGAGGCTGGGCTAGAGCAGAGAGAGGCTCTATCAGTGAGTGGAGCCCTGGCCACACTCAGAGGAAAAATGGCACATCTTCCAGGGTGGCAAACTCACTAGGAGCTGGTGGTGGCAGATAAGTGGTGGGACCAGTGGGGTGCCCACTGAGGCCATGGCACAGAGAGTGGATGTGGTTTCTAGTTCCAGCTGAACACCTCTAACAGGGGCCTCAGCCTGGGTTCATCACAGCCAAATGTGTGCATGTGCACATGATGACATGTCCCCAGTTGCAGAATGCACCCAGGGAGGAGCAGTTTCTCCAGGATTGTGTGGGCGTGGGGTGGCTGGTCCTGACAGCTTTGTGTTCTCCACTAGGGGGCTCTGTTCCTCTAAAGATTAACCTCGTCCTCCACCCTCCCCCCCAAAAAAAAGGTGAACAAAAAGAAACATTCACCAGTCAATGTCCTTAGGCAGGGCCCCCACTCTCTCCAGGTGCTTTCTGCACACCATTCACACTTTGTTTTGAATTCTAGTTAATTACTGCATTTTGCGCACTCTGTTTAGAAAATTTGGGAATACCATCTACTAAAAAGACAGGGAAAGAACAGTGAATTTTGACCAATTGCCATGAGTCCAATTGCATGCTAATTAGGCATGTGCACATGTGCATGTGCTTGCTTACATGTGTGTATATAGGTGTGTGTGTGTGCATTTGTGTTTCTGTTGCCGACAATGCGCCCATGAGATAGACCTGTCCCGTTTTTAGACTAAAAACAAGCTGCAGGCCCCAAGGCGGGTGACTTCATCCAAGCTCAGCTGCTGGTAAGGGGCAGGCTGAGAGCCACATCCCGAGGGGCTGCCCAGAGCTGCTGGGACCGTCAGCAGGGGGCACTGCAGAGGCACAGAGTCCAGCTCCCTGACCACGGGTGTCCTCCGGGTGACAGGAGACAGTCACCTGGACTACGGGGATGGCGGGAAGAAGGAGAAATACATACAGGTGGGTTGAAGAACCGTTTGTTTAGGGGCAGTGCCAACAGATCTTCCCATGGAGGCTGAGCTCTGCCCCAACACCGGTTCAGGCCCTTGGGAAGTCGGTAGGAAATGCCGGGAGGAGCAGCTGAGAGTGGGAGGCCCTCTGAGCGTTTGCACCTCTCCCCTGCACCCTGACCCCTGCGCCAGACAGCTGGGACAGGCCACTGCAGGTCAAGTCATGGGCAGCCCCTGCCCCAGGAGAACCAGGGAGCTCAGGAGGGGACAGAACCGGCCCTGCCGGGCCCATGCTGAGTGGAAGGTGCTGGAAGGGCTCTCTGCAGAGCAAGGCCCTGGCTGTGGCGCGTACCGAAAGGCGACCCAGGCTCCAACATCCTGCGCTCACTGGGAGTCGAGGGCCGGCCGCCGGGACTCTGGGGCCTGTCCTCTGGCCCCAGAGAGGCTCTGTGGACACGGACACTCTCTGCCCACTCGGTGCCTCTCGGACGATGGACTCACACATAGACATGGACTCACTTATTGGAACAAGTCCATCAGCTTAAACTGCACTAATGAATAACTCATTAAGGTTGGGGAGTTCTTGTTAAATTTTCAAAACCAACTTTATCTTTTAAGAGACAACGGAACGCCGCCATCCATTAACGTGGTGGCAATCACTGCTGCCCAGTGACCCTCGGCGCCACGGGCAGGCTGCGGGTTAGCTGCCTCCGTCCCAGGCACCATTTGCAGATGGAGCTGGCAAATGGCCATATGGGGTCGCGTCTGCACTGCCAACGTCCCCCATCTACAGCAATGGTGGGCACTCGAGTGCTGTCCCTCTAGCATCACTGCCCTCGAGCCCATCCTCTGTCTGTCCCTCTGTCCTTCCTCACTGCCCATGCTCTGTCTGTCCTGTTCTTTCCTCCTCCTGTTCAGGGTAGCTTTGAGCTCGTTCCTGAAAAGGCCAGCAGAGGGCAGATGTTCTTCACTGAAATTTTTGAAGTCTGGATGAACATGAGTTTTCAGCCCTGCCTGCCTCTTTCTGCATGGAACAGATGCAGGATTTTCACCAGTTCCAGAGTCAGCAGACGCCCTTTCCCTCCTGCTTCCTGTTCTGTGGGCCCCACGAAGCAGGGGTGTCCCTGGGCTGCCCAGCACACTCCTGTGATGTGCTCCCGGTTTGCTGCATCACCACTGTGCATCTCCCACCCCTACGGACAGACGCACGGACAGACAGACACTTGAAGAGGAAAAGAGCGCATCCTTGTTTTCTCTTTGCCTTTCATCCAGCAGCACCGATTGCTAGTTTCCAGCGCCGCCCTTAGCTCCGACAGAGGCTCTCCAGGGTTGGCCGAATGATTAGGTGGGCACTCTGAGGGATACATGTACTGAGATTTATCTAAAAGAGATCCTTAACTGCAAAGTTGCCGATCTGATGGCCTATCCTTTTAAAATCCGATAGTTTCTGATAAATCCTCCTCTAAATTGGCTGGGCCGAGGTGCGGTCCTGTAGCGGATGAAAACCCGTGTCTCTGCAATTCTGTGGACTTTTCACAGCGCTAGTGTGAATAATTTTTGCCAGTCTAATAGCCGGAGAAATCTCACTTGGTATTAAATTGCGTTTTCCAGACTGCTTGTGGGTCGAGCATGCTTCCCTGCCTCTGCTGGCCATTTGTATTTCTTAATGGCCATGCCGACAGCCAGGCAGGCTCCAGGAGCTCTGGCCCGGCCCTCTGTCCATCAGCCACAGCACGGACCGCACACTGGACGGACAGGACTCGGGCTCGAATCTCTCCTCTTTCTCCACATTTACCCCCCGGAGGCCGTTCTCGCCCCACCCGGGCGAGAAACAGGGGCTGTGACTGTTTCCAGGAACGGTTAGCTCACACACACACGCACACACAGCGAGGACTGGAGCACAAGAGCGGCGTGCCGGCAGAGCCGACTTGGACAGCAGCAGAGCCAGCAGAGAGCACAGACCTGGCAGGTGCACGTCCTCGTTCAATGGCCCAAACCCGGCACGTGGCCCCGTGTCGGAGCCCGTCTGCCCTCGGTCTGTGCTGCAGAGGGCACCTTCCTTGGCAAGGGGGTGTGGCTGGTGTGCCCCTCCTCCTCCTCTCCAGCTGTGTGAACTTCAGTCTCTGGCCCCCAGGGCTGGGGTGAGAGCAGAGGGAGGGAGTTAGGTGGGGAGAGACACAGCGTCGTGGACCAACGGGTCCTCAGGTGGGCAGGGATTGGAAACGGTCACTGCCCAGGCCTCTGGTGCATTCTTCTGGGACCTGGGTCCCCAGACCGTCATGAACACGACGGGTCCTGCGGTCGGCTCTGATTCCTCCCCGCTGATGCCCAGCCACCGAGGGGGGGAGGGGCCCTGGAACAGCGTTGCTCAGCCGTCTCCAGAGCAGACAAGGTGCTGATCTCGAGGGACCTAGCACTTCCTGGGAGAGTGAACCAGTGCCAGGGTACCCGCGTGCCAGCCCCTCTCCTAGCCTGACGCTCCTCCTGTGGGGAGCAGAAGAGCTGTCAGCACTGTGCAGGGCACACCTCATGCCTGCTCCCTGGTCTGGGAACGCACGGCTCCTCACTGAGGGGACCAGAGAGGGTGGCAGCCCTGGACAGGTCACATGCCCTGTCCCCGCACATCCTCCTGCGGCCCCTGGACCTGGCTCCTCCTGGGACCAGGGCCAGGGACTGAGCCCAGGGTGGCTGGCCTCCACATGTCCCTAGGAAGATGCCCAGCTTGCCGCATTGTGGTGCTGCATCAGAACCTCCGAGTTAACAGGGTGTCACATGAATGTTGTCTCCGTGGTGCATGCGTCTTTCTTGATAGGGCTTTGTCACTGCATATTTGCAAGTTCTTACACAATCACACTCCCCAGGATTTCTCTGGGGTGAGTTTCCCGTTCACCGACAGTATCCCTGACCCAAGATAATACCAGTCGCTGCCTCACTTTTGTCCTAAACCTTTTCCTATTGTTCTATTCATAGCTTACTGTCAGCTCCATCTGGATTTATATCGACGTATTTTGTAATACATTTCACCTAATTTTATCTTCTTCCCAAAAGAGAGGCAGTTGGTGCTGAAATGGCAACTCTGCCCACTGATGTGAAGGGCAGTCTTTGTCACGGGTTTCACTGTGGAGCAGGACCCAGACCCGATCCAGCAGGTTGTGTTTCTCGGCAAAGGCGGGCAGTGCGCACCGGCAGAGGCCAGACACCTCGGTCGCCCATCCAGTGCGTCTCCAGGCCACATGGCCCAGCTGTTCCACAGAACTGGCACCCTCAGGACCGCAGCTCCTCACCCGCTCCTGTCACACCCTCACAATGAAAAATCAGGCGATGGCCTTTGGCAAGCTATAAAACCACGTACAGATTTATACACTATTATTTTTCAATTTTGTATTTAAAAATATTTTTTAAAAATCCCAAGTGAACTGTCATTTTAAAACACAGTCCTAATCAGACAAGTCTCACGTCTGCTCCCAGACATGACACTCAGTGCAATGGAATTATCCATTGCAAACCGCTCGTTGTGAAGCCAGTGTTACAGAAAACACTCTGTGGCATTCTGTTTCATCCGATGTTACAAAGTGGAATCAATGTCAAGTCCGGAGCCGGCTGACACCATATCTACAGACAGAGGGAAGCAGCGAAGGGGGAAACTGGAGGCAACGAGAACAACTCGGGTGCAGCCAAGTCCACCGCGCTGTGGTAATGCAACAATGGGAGGAAATGACACAACATCGTTATAGCAGCAGCAAACAGGATCCCGTTCTCCCCCGAGGGAGTGGAGCAGAGGCCGGTAGTATTGGAAAATTTCGTTTTGTCAGGGTCACTCTGCTGGTGGTGTTCACACGTTTTTACGCGTTAAAATACGGTGCCCGGTAACTGCCTGCGCGCTTCTCATCGGGTCCCAGAGTCTGGCAGCGCAGCGGCCGGAGTCCTCGCGAAACGCCCCACACGGAGGCTGAGTGCAGAGCTCACGCGCCCATGCCGGCGGTCAGCCACGCGCGTGTCAGGTAAGCTGGAGGTCGGGCTTGCGGATAAACTCGGAGAGCTCCTTTGCCACGCGCTTGAATTGCCACTTGGTTTCGGGAGGACTGCGTGGGGCCGCTGATGGCACAGGCGTTAGCCCAGGAGGGCCGGCGTAGTGGCTTTGGGGAGGTGGTGGCGGCGAAGGTCTTGTTTTATTAAACAAACGCACGTGCCTGCCAGTGATTGGCTGGGACTCGCCCTGAGCGGGAGGGCTGCTGGCCAGAGGACAGAGCACGGGGCGCCCTGCTGCGGCTGCAGTGGCCGCCGGCAGTGATCGGGTTAGGGAGCGCCCGGGGCAGGGGAACGGCACTTCTTTTCTGATGTCAGTCCGTGGTGCCCGTCAGTGGCCAGTGCGAGGTGCCAGGCAGTCGATGGGCATCGGAGTTTGACATTCAGGGAGCGGCCCAGCTCGAGGTGCATGTTTGAGCTTCATCAGCCTGCGCAGAGCATCACTGCACCCGCCAGGTGCTGCTTTCTTAGCCTGTACTGACCCGCAGCGTCTGCAGACGAGTTAGAAAGGTCAAGAGAATGTTCGGTACAAGGTTTCTCAGAGTCTGGCCCTGCAAAGAGTCAAATCGGAGTCACCTTGGCATTGGTGTGTAGTTTAGCACTTGATGTCCCAGTGTGGGGCCCTTCCGTGGGATGTGGCACGTGGCAGGGTCATGGGGTCTGCGCTGCGGATTAGCTCCGCGATGCCCAGACCCCCCATGCCGTGCTGCTCTGCCTTGGCGTTGCCAGGGCACCCTGGGCTGTCAGAGGGGAGGGCAGCAGCCAATCACAGCACGCTGCCTATGAGAGCCAACCAATCACAGCACGCTGCCTGCGTGGGCCGGCCAAACCCAGCACGCTGCTCCTGCGGCGGAGCGTCGATAACGCGGGGCATCTTCCCGTGGTGTCTTTTCCATCTTCCTTGTTGTGGCAGTTCCTTCCAAGCCCCTGTAACGTGGCTCCGACCAGCTTTCCTTACGGAGGGCAGTGGAATCCCGGGTTCTCACGGCTGGCAGCCAGAGGCACCCTGTGCCGGCCCAACATACGTGCGGACTGCAGCTGCCAGCTCGCATTCGGAGGTGCGGCTCCATCTGCATTTCCCACCAGCTCCTCAGCCGCGCCCGACACTCTGATTGCCCCGGCGATGCAGCACAGGCTCCTGCTTGGAGCTTCCCTCCAGCGAGGGCCTCCCAGCCCCTCACTGTTCCCGCACGCGGTGTGACTTCCATTACCTGCCACTCCATCTGCCCGCTCTGTTTTATGTCTGAAAGAAGAGACTAATGAGAGTAAACGGCTGGGTTCTGCATTTTATTTGTGGAAATTCAGAAAGATCCAATTTTATACTGTTTCCTGGGAACCTTATTATATTCTCAAGGAAAGAAACTTTTATCCTAATGATCTTTAAGTGCCGTATATTTCCCCAGCGTGCGCAGATGTGAAGAGGATCTTCTCAAAGGAAACACTCCAATAAAAATATTTTCAGCACGCCATGATAAGTTGCTACCAGTTGTTAGTCCCGTGCATTGTGCCAGGCTGCTCCAGTTCTAAATATAATAATTCTAAAAATACGGTAAACCCGAATGGACTGTCTACAAGAAAAGACAGATGCAAAGGTAGAAATGAACCGCTTGAGGTAAGGGAGAATCATACTTGAGTGTTACTATTAATTTGTTCTATTTTGGGGCATAGTGCTGTTTTGGAAGCTCACACAGATGCATGAGCTAGTCGCTCTTATGGCAGCCCTGGAACTAGGTACGAGAGGTCACTGTCACCCCCGTCTTGGCACTAGTGCCTGGTGAGCATGACCGGCTCACTCGGAGCCACAGAGCGAGTGGGGGGTTGGGACCTGAGTGGTAGTCCTTCCCTCCAGGTCCGGGGTGACATCCCAAGCACCGAGGAGCCTCCTCGGAACCCTGACCAGGCTTTCCCTGCCCGGCTGGCTCTTCCTGCTTCCCTGCTGTTTCTGTGGGGCTCACAGACAGCCCCAGGAGCACCTTTCTGGGTGCACCACGCCTGTCTTTAATAAAATTACATAGCATATTATTCATGATACCTCTGATGCGAGAGGCTGAAAACCCACTTTGAACTGGCGTCAGCAGAAACGTGAGTGCAGGTGGGCGGGTGTTCCTGGCCTGCAACATGGAAAACTCCAGGAACAGAAAATCTCCAGATAGAGCAGACCTGGGATGGCAATGATGTCATCGAGACCAGGTGTGTGCGCCCCCGGGCTGTGGCTCTGCTCCTCCAGGCTCTGGGCTCCAGAAGCTCCAGGCCTCCTGCTCCTGTCCCCTGTCCCCTGTCGGAGATAGTGGCTCCCCCAAGCAATAGTTCTGGGAGGCCATGACTGATTGACAGCCTGGGGAGGGGCTGCACTGCCCTGTGGCTGGGGCAAGGGGAGCCCTCCCCTGCTGCCTTGACCTGGAGGCTCAGCCCACAGCCCCCCACCCCCACCCCCACACACACTGCGGGAGGCAGGGCTGGACCCACATCCACCGAAAGGTCACAGCATTGAGAACTACCAAGAACGTTCAGCCGAGTTTCCTTCCAAGCCGGCATTCCCTGAGAATAGGTAATGTTAGCTTGTTTATCCTCACGGAAACACTTGGGGAGTTTCGGGGTTTGGAAGTGTGCTCTCCATGAACGTGGGGACCAAACCTTCGTGGGCTGACTTGTCAATTAGTTCACCCCCTTGACACAGGAGAGGGAGAGGGAGCGGCTGCAACTCGAACAGTCTGGGAGTTCCGAGAGCTCTGACGTCTTGAACTCAGACTGTGAGGACTGCTGCAGCCAACCATCATGATAAATTTATCATGCAGTGGGACATGTCCTCTGCCAGACAGAGCCCGGACTCATGGGCAACCATCCATTATGTACCAGCTGTGCCAAGTTTTGTGCTGTTGCACTATGTTCCAAGGAGACAGAAATCCTGACCAAGAGGGCGCTACTCTGAAAAAGGAGGAAACCTCTGTGGCTCGTGCTCAGCCCTTGGACTTGCTCCAGCAATTGGCTCGGTGTTGGGTTCCGACTCACAGAGCACATGCAGCCATCGATGAATTCCCAAAGCAGAAGTGGGGTCTGGAAGGAAGAATGCTTTCAGGTGAGAAGTGAGTCTGTTTCCCACTTTTAAGTCGTGAAGACCTCAGAGTTGCGCAGCCCAAGACCCACCTCAGCACCAATGAAAGCATGCCCTGGTTTGACAGCGGGGGGTGAGGAGGGGGTGGGCACAGGGGCCAGGAGCAGGTTGAACCTGACCCTGACGGTCACTAGAGAACAGAGATGGTGAATCACCCTGATGTGAGCTGAAACGCTCGGGGCTCGAGCTCCACAAAGGCCGGGAAATGGAGAGCAGGACCAGGGGGCAGTGCCTGCCACCACCGCCCGGCCAGGGGAGTCATGCATGGAACGAGAAACTGGTCTGGGAGACAAGCCTGCGGCCCGGGGGCGCTGAGTGGCGGAAGGCTGAGGCACAGAGAGTGCCCCAGAGGAGCCGGGGCTGCTGTCCAGAGCTGGGGGGACGGTTTTTGAAAGGCAGCAGTCATCAGGAGGATGCTTGCTTTTAATGCTTGTGAGAAGCTGTCCCACTGATGTAAATATCTCTGTGTCTGCGCCTTTCCCCATGCCCGTCTCCGCCCCAGGGAGAGCCACGTCAGCTCCCACGTGCCCCCCTGCAGAAAAGACGGACCCTGTGGGCAGCGGCCTCTTCTCCCATTCTCTGCGCCCTTCACTCCGTCTCTCACTTTCTGCCTCCCTTCTGTTTTTCCTTTTTAAATTATTTTCACTCATCTGTTCAATATTTATTGAATGCTGGCTAAAAAAATAAACCAAGTAATTCATCTTTTAAAACACCACCATGTGTTCTTTGCAAAGTATTTTGATAAAATCTTATTTCTACAGAGAGGGAAATACTACAACATGGCTTGAGAATACAGCAGCCAGAACATCTGGTTTAAGATACTGTGATTGCTTTTATTTTGAAATAATTTCTTACCCTCAGGAAAGTTAAAATTCAGCACTGAGAATCCCACTACACTTTTCTCCGAGACTGAGGCAGAAGCGGCGGCACGGGCAGCGCAGGGTGGCATCCAGCCTGAGGGGCTCCAGGAGGGACAGTGCCACCGCACCCAGTCTCAGGGGCGGCGCAGCCCTGCGGTTCAGTGGTGCACACGGGACCAGCATGCGAGGGACCGAGTCCCACAGCTCCCGGGTCAGGTCAGCCGGCTGACTCTTGGATTCCAGTCCAGCCTGAGCGCAGGCAGACAGCCAGGGAGGGCCCCTGATGGCTGGGTGCCCTGCCCCCACCGCCCCCTCTGCAGCCCAGTGTGCCTGCAGCCTCTAGAGTCTGCCGCTGTGGCCACCCACCCTGGGAAACGCACTCCCATGGGCCGATGTCAGCCAGCTTTCTGGCCACAGCCTCCAGAGGCTCTGGAGAGAGGAGGACAGCCAGCCTTGCTTGTCTGGGTCTTCGACGCTTAGATCAGGAATAAATCATTCCTGTGACTCCGATTCACGGTGTGCCCACCCCTGGCTGGCTGCCATCCCAGGGGCCCTACTAGCACCCTGGGGACCCTCGGCACACACGTAGCTTACGTAACACCCAGTTCCAAACTGTCTTGTGCGCTGGTTGCACCTTACAATCAAAATACGTTTTTTAAGCTAATAGCCGTATTTTCCCACAGAAGTAGAAGGAGACCCTGAAGAATTAACTTCCTCATTATAACTCTCTCCCACCCCTAGCGGCTTATTTTCCATCTAAGGAGTAAGTCTGATAATGATTTTAAGCCAAACGCTGCAATCTTGGGTAATTTTTAAAGAATTGTCTTCAGTAACTATTTGCGTAATACTGCCACTGCCAGAAATACGACGTTTTTTCTTGTCTCTGAGCATCTTCAGTGCCTTCTGCTCAGTTAAAAGGAAGAGTTAACCACTTAATGCAAAAATCTCACTGCTAGGAGTTCACCCCACAAGTAGATACACTTGCAACCGTACACTGAACATATGGATCGGGGTGCAGGGTGCACCCTTATTTCTAGCAGCCAGGACTCGCAGACTGAGCCTGGAGGGCCTGTCGGCGGCAGGCTGGTTCACCTGGACGTGGCAGGGCCACGGTGGACAGGGGCTCGAGCGAAAGGGGTAGTGCAGTTGTGCTGGGTGCCGTGAAGACCTCCTGAGACATCGTGTGAAATGGAAACAAGTGAGGGGGGCATAGGCGAGAATGGGGACGACAGCCACATCCCGGGAACCTACACGCTGCGGGTCTTCCTCGACCCTGGAGCTGCAGCCATGCCTGCAAAGTGTCAGTACCTGTCACACACTCCCAGGAAGACACAGCGGTGCATCCATAGGTGCTGTCTTCGCCTTTCCCCAGGTACGCTTCTCCTGTGGAGCAAGATACCGGTGTTGGAGAGAGACACGTGGCCTAAAGCCACCACGGGGTCCCCAGACCCACCCCCAGGTGTGAGTGACAGCCAGAGGCCTGGCCACACTGAGGTCCCAACTGCACCTGTGTGACGAGGACCCCCATGCACGGCTGGGGGCAAGAGCACAGGCAGACTGGGGACACTGGCGAAGTCCACTTGAGTTACACATGGGTGCACTCCACGATCCCCCAAAATGCATGCGCACCCAACAAATGATGTGCAGGAGTGCGTTCCTGGCACCTCTACTTGGGACGGCCCCGACGGGGAGAAGCAAGGACATGCTCACTGACAGCAGAGCAGACAGTTAACTGCGGGCTCGAAGAGCACTGTGCAGCGGTCATGTGGAGTCAGCCCCGTCACCCCAGCAAGTGACTATCAGGGAGCGTCCCCCCGAGAAAGCCAGATGCAGGAGACCCATCTGCGCAGGTGCACGGCAGCCCCGAAGTCACTGGTGGGCACTGCGGGTGCACGGTGAACCAGGTGTGGCGTGGAGGTGGGCAGGGCTGTATCAGGACTGGGAGGAGATGGGAGACACGGGGTCTGAGTCCCCCAGGGGCCAGGGCCTGACGAGGAGGGCATGACCGCCGCGTGTATTCCCCCTGCGAGAGTGTGAGGGGCACCGGGTCTGCCACGTTTCTTCACACACACACTCTGCCATGCTGTTTTCCCTTGCACGCTCCCGGCGTGAAGCCCCGAGTTCTGGAGAGGGCCCCCCTGCCTGGCCTACTGGCTGTCTCCCGGGCTTGGCCAGCAGCTCAGCGGGCAGGGAGCGCCCGCCCGCTTGCCCAGGCTCTTTAAGATCCCCAGGCGGCTACTCTCCTGACAGGTGGCAACAGGACCATGGGGACCCTGTGTGATGGGTGTGGAGGGGGGGCCTCTGACTATTTGACAAGATGGCTGCTTCCCATCTTGCAAAATGTTCTAGGATGCAAGCCCGCTAAATTTTAATTGGAGATAATAATAGATAAAAGTGTTAGATGGTTGTGTTTTAATTAATGCTACTTAAAAGTAGCATTTCAGCAAGAGTAAAAATAAGGTGGGTAAAAATATCTGCTCGTCAATTTTTTACTGACATTTCCATGTCGGTTCTGTGGTGCTTTATTTAAAAAGGGAAAAATGCGGTTGGCATTTGAGCATACATATCTGTGTTCAGATTTAAAACGTTGGTTATTTTTTCTCTGGAAGAGCAGCAGTTTGGGCTGCGTCCTGTATCCTGTGCTGGTGAGGTGAGGTGCGCCTGATTCAACAAAGACGGGCTGTTGCAGAAACACAGAACGTGATTTTAAAGCAGCTTTTCTATTTCTTGTTATGGTCCTTGATCGGGAATGAGTAGAAACGCCCACTAGAGGTCTCCCCACCCTGGGTGATTTCAGATCTCTGCTGGGAGCTGGGACTGCGTGAAGTCAGTCCCTGCGTGGTTCTGAGAGCCGGGGCAGGTGTGTTGCCTCTGACGCCACGGAGAACAGCTAGGCGGGTGCCGCCTCCTGCATTTCCACTGGAGAACGTGAGTGGTGCCCCGTTCTGGGGCTCCCCCCACAGAGTCCACGATTCTGAGTGAGGCTGCAAAGTCAGTGACCACCCCACGCTGCTCTTGGGGGCTGGCTTACAGAAAACCCCGCAGCCAGTTGACTGGAAAGAATTACCACGATAGGAACTTCCAGCCCTGCTCTTATGAAACCACAGGAAATGGACAGATTTTAATTCAAAGGAATGACTTTCATATGCAAACTCTAGAGAGACCTTTTCCCTCTTCTCACACGTTAGCTCTCTATGTTACATGGAGCACTCTTCCGGAAGCCTGACTAACGGGCGGTGTGCACCCAGAGCTCCATGCGGTGTGTGACTTGACACTACCGGTCACCTGTGCTTGGACAACGTCATGCGGAGAGCGTTCCCAGCAGACACTTGCAGACTGCCCTCCACGGTTCGGCAACCGTTCCCTTACAGCCGGGAACGAGCGTGCCGGCCAGGGTCAGTTGTCCTGGGACCTGCCCACACCCTGGCTCGGGGCAAGATGGGGCTGGGGACCCATCCCCTTCAGGGCACGTGAAAGTCAGCACCTATCTGTGCACCTAAGTGTCCAATTGCTGCGTCTTCCTCTCCTCTTGTGAAGCCCTGTGGCCCGTGTGCGGATGCAGGGCTGCTCTGCTCCGGAGCAGTGCGGTGTGACGGACCAGCATTCGATCCAGGGGCAGGGAGCCCAGGTGGGTCTGGAAGGAAGGCAGGTTTTTTGCCGTGACACCTATGGTGATGTTTTCTTTTACCTTCCCATCACTTTCCATAATGCAGCATGCACGCACTGGTTATGAACACACCAATCCCATTCCCGAGCCTCAAACAGCCACCTTTGGGGCCCAGGGGACAGAGGGGAGGAGAGGAGCGCGCCCTGGGGGGTCCATCACACTCAGCGCTGCCGTGAAAGCTCTCGTGCGGTGGCTGGAGAAGGAGGAGATCAACCCCGCGTGTTCCAAAGCACGGGAAACGTGGAGCAAAGCCTCCTTCCAGAGCCACAGGAAGCTTGGTTTCCAGCTGAACTTGAAAAGATGAACCGCAGTCCCCCCTTCATTGGGGTCCCCACCGCCCGCCACCCCTGTGAGCAGGTCTCGGGGGCCCGCGGGGGTGCAGCCGTGAGATCACACCTGAGCTCAGGTGGACATGGACCCCCCTGCACTTTCTGTGCAGAGGCAGCAGGACCTCAGGGGGCTGCTTGCTGCTGAGCGCGATGCTGGGTTCCACACGGCAGATAGTTCCGGCCGAGCAAGAAGGGCAGCCTTGCACCGAACCCATGTGACCAGGACAGTCCGGGCTCTTAACTCAGGCTCCCCTGAGTCACCAAACTGCCAGGGCGAAGAGCACACATGCCACGTTCCAATGAGGACAGGTGTGTGCTCCGGCGTCTCCACTGAAGGGACACGGCTCCAGAGCGCAGCCAATGAGTCACACTCTGCAGCAGAAGAATGATACAAGGTCAGCAGTACAGTCCTTTCAGCAGATCTACACTCACAGTTGCCTGAAATTACAAAAATAAAAAATTGCATGGTCACCTTTATCCGAGGATTGGAGGGGGGCCCCACAGCGGCGAGGCCGAAGTGAACCTCGCTGCACTTGACATTATATGATATTGGTCTCCATCAAAATGCTCCTCCCACTCAACACTCCTCACTGTCTCTGCCGAAACAACGATCCAGACGAACGCGGCACGAAGCGACTTTAAGTTGAGACCGCAGATCCTGCAGCCAGTGCAGGAGTTTGGGAGGTCACGGAGGTGATGCTGGAGACTTGCTCTAGCCCGCAAGACACTTGAAAACAGAATTTTAACACAGGTAGGGCAGACGCTGACTAAATATGTAATCAGTGTCAGAGATAATGACACCGTTCTCATTCGGAAGGAAATCACTTAAATATAAAAAGATCCACAGAGGCCCCTGGGAAAGCTCAAGGAGTCCTTGAACATTTCTGAAAATATAATGTTCTGTATCATTTGCTGCGAAACTCAGAAGCGAAGAATGTTCTTTCACAGCACCGGAACATTTTTCTCACAAATAATATTGCAGCAAAAAATAAATACAATTCAGGTCTTCCTTATTCCAGGCATGAGCTTCCTGTTGCTATTTCCACCTACATTTGTAAAAATAAAATACAAAAATACAAAATAGAAAACATGGAAAAGTCATACAAAACAAACACTTATATAAAAACAAAATATACAAACAGGGTGAACACAGAATATAAAACTAACATCTTCCTGGCGCCTTCCCCTTGGGCTCCTGCACGGGTCTGGGACACGGCCACTTCTGGGCAGCGAGGACCCTCCCACCACTGCGAAGTGCTTCCCACCACTGGGAAGGTTTCCCTCCACCCCGCACGACTGCCTCCACCCACACCTACCCAGTGAAAGCGGGGCTTCCCCAGGTTTCACACATCTGCAAAAATATAATAATAGTAATTAATTAATCATAATGTCATTGTCCAATGCATCAAAAAATGAAAGCAGCAGCCAAAAATGACCCACAGGAGATGGCTGATCCCTGGTCTCACTGCGCCGCACGCTCCCCTCACTGGGCCGCACTAGGCCCCACCCCAGGGCGTCCTCCTGGATTCAGGACCCCAAAGGCCCCATCAGGGACACCCCCCCGCAGTCGGGAGTGGAGAAGCCTCCTCCCTCCCTCCCTCACTGCCCTGCAGCCCATGCAACCAGCCTTGAAAGTGGCTTCACCGTGTTTTGTGCAAATCACCTTCTTCCTCAATTCTTCAATTCTGTGATGCATGACCGGGACACGTGCACCTGGACCCCTGCGCTGACCCCTAACTCCTGCCTTCTTCTCTCCCTCCCCAGGGGCCTCCTCCCCTGCAGCCACATGAGGAACCTTGGTCTGCACTCACCCTTTCTGGTGCTCCTTCATGGAAACCCGCCGTGGTCACTCGCCTGCCAGGCCCGAGCCCTTCGGTGTTGCTGCCGCACACTTCACGGTGAAACAGCGACTCATAACCGGGATGCAGCACGCACCTGTCCTCCTCCGTCCCCTCTGGTGCTCTGACAGTAAGGAAGAGCGGAGACAGTGCCGGCAGGTGCGGGCCCCAGCACAGCGGTCGGAGCCAGCCCGAGCCGGGCAGAGTGTGTGCCACTCACTGGGGCAGGTCACTGTGACCCTGGCCAAGCCAAGTCGCTAAGCCTGTGTCCTCACACCTCAAATGGGAGTCATGATGTTTCCCTTGCAGAGCTTACCACGAGGACAAGAGGCAGGTGCCTAGCCGTCTGGTCGGCGGGGGAAGCTTCGCCATGCGGCTGCTGGCGGCGGTACTGGAGCTGCTGCCCAGGCTCCCGGCAAAGCTGCTCTCGCGGCCCCGGTGGCCCTGGCGGAACTCCACCCCCTCAAGGCACAGTGCTTATCACCTGCTCCGAGAGCCCTCTCCCGACGCACCCAGGCTGAGCTCTGCACTCTCACCCTCGCCCATCCCTCCTTGGGGGAGTCCCACGTCCTTTCCTCCGTGTCCTGCACCGAGCTTGGCTCGCAGCCATGGGGGGTCCGAGGGGCTCAGGGGGTGACTAGGGAGAGGGATGTGTCCATGAGTCACACACAGTGTGTGCTTTGGGAGGTGTCTGCAGGGGGCTGCACAAGAGGTGGAGCCCTCAAAGCCAAAGACAGACGGAAGCGCCACAGGAGGTGGCCGAGGTGGCAGGAGGACTCCTGGGGACCGAGGCTGGGGGGCACAGTGTGCTGGCTTACTTTCAGCAGCACCGCCTGGGCCCTGGGCCAGAGCCCCACGCCAGCAGCCGTGTGGGCCTTGAAACGTCGAGGCCCACTTATCAACGGGAAGCAGCTGCCAGGACAGCAAAGCAGGCAGGTCCTCAGCGGATGGAAGTCTGCGTGTCTGGGCTGTTTTAAAAATAGCTGCACGGGTAGGGATTTGCTTCAGAACTAACGGGCCTCAGCCGTGGTGAGGAGATAAACAGCCCAGAGGCCAGTGTGCAGAGACCACCTGGGCTCCTTCACGCGCCAGAAGTGGGTCCCCAGGAACTGCCCAACTTGACAGAAGCGACCGACTGGACTGCGCCGCACGCTGCCAAGCTCCCGAGGGGCGCCCTGACTTAGCTGAGGCCCCGCTCCAAGTTCAGCGGCAGAGACGCCCGCTCATCTGTTCACCTCAGTGTGTCCACCAATCTGCTCCCTTCTGGGTGTCCAGATGCTGGACCTGCTCTGGGGAGAGAAGACCCAGCCCGCCCTGGCCGGCTCCTCAGCAGAGGCCACACTTTCCCTTGGCGGGGGGGGGGTGCACTGACCAGCATCCGCAACTTAGAAGGAAGGAGTGACCCTGAGTTCCCCAGGCTTGCTTCCTTTGAGGAGGATCTTTGTAACAGGAGGCCTTTCTCTAGGCTTTTGAAAGAATGATTTTCTGGAAGAGAAAAGTTTCATCACAACCCATTTGGACAGATTGAACTAGAGTTAAGAGTTTTTAAGTAAAGATATGTGAGACCTTTTTAAAAGTTAAATACCGAATCAAAATTTTACGCATAAATACAACCTAACACAGGCAAGTTGAGGTTATTAGAAAAAACATAATGCCTGAAGAATCACCTCCTTCATAAAAATGGCTATTCTTTGATTATTATTTATTGACTTCACAAAAAGAGGGGAAGGGGGGAGAGAAACATCAGCTTGTTCCACTTATTGATGCTTCCACTCACTGGCTGCTTCTTGTACACGCCCCACCCGGGGGTGGAACCTGGAACCCTGGCGTATGGGGACAACGCTCTAACCAGCTGAGCCTGGTCAAAAATGCCTGTTCTAACTTGTCAAGTCAGAAAATGATGAGGAGAAAGAGGTGGAAGAGAAGGAAGAGGAGGAGGAGGGTGGGGGAATAGATAATATTTATTTCATAGTGACAACATGCTAGGTTTCATGCTTTGCATTTTACCCCCATTCTTTAATTTAATTCTCCTAACAATGCTCCAAGGGTGAGGTTACCGTCACCTCCTGAAGCATGAGGTTTGTAGAGGGAAAGCCGCACCCGACATGGGAACAAGGGCCTTGGACTCAGCCACCGAGCAGCCCGTCAGCGAGACGGGACCGTGCCAGCTGTCCAGACTGTTCCCGGTAATAGGAGAATTGCACCCTCTCAGCTTCCTGCTATAAACGTTCCTTTAAAGCATGGAGTAACTCCACGGTACTGAAAGTCCAACACTGGCTACGCGGCGTGGCAATCAAGCTCCAGACGAAGACAGTCCGGAGGAAAGGAGCGGAGCGCGGCTGAAGACTCTCCCCATGCGCACTGGCCGAGCCACGCAGCACCCCAGCCGCGGTCAAATCGGCCCCCTC
>PVIA01010751.1:17605-49731 GCA_004024845.1 Tonatia bakeri
TCTGCTTATCGCCCCCCCCCCCACTGCCAGCTGCACACTGCACCCTCCCTTAAGAAAAATAAAGTCGCGGCCCCACTGCCGCTCCAGAGTGAATTCAGCATGAAGCACTTGGGCCCGCGCCACCTGAGAACGGGGACGGGAGTGATTAACTTGGCAACGAACAGAACCTGGGCCTGATGGCAACACCTCCTTCACTGCACCCTGCGCTCTGTGGGGGGGAGTCTGGCCTGCTGTGTGCGTGTGCGTGAGTGTGCGCATGTGCATTTCAGGTGCAGTCTGAAATCTCACTGTTAGAAGCTGTGCAACCAGGACTTCTGGGCAGAACCAGAAACCACCTCTAAATGTCCCCCACTTCTGGCGGAAGAGAGGGCACTCCAGACTTTCTGCCTCCTGTGCACACGTCCTCTGCCTCCGTCGCTGGAGCAGTCGGGCCCATAGACTGAAGGAGCCACAGCTGACCCCATGAGACCCCATCATGTGACAGGAGCCCTGGGACCCGCACACGGAGCCAGGAACACACAGGCAGCTTCTGAGGCCGCCGGGCCCTCAGGCTCAGTGCAGCCCCCACGCGCACAGCAAGGCTCACCCTGCCGCCACCACCTTCTCTGGTCCAGCAGAGTGCCCGTGAGGACAGTGACCTGGGGGCTCCCGGGAATGTTCACTTTCAGAAACACTGTCCTTTGTGTAATTTTAAATGTCTGGGTAATTTCAAATTTTGCCAATGTTTAACAAGTAAAAAAATCTCCAGTGAAGTTCTGCAGATCCTGTGTCTCTTGACACATTTATGGGTCAGCTCTGGACACATGGTTCCTGAGGCAGCGATGCCCTGAGGGGAATGACAGCGGCCACCCCTGGGTGGCAGCGTGTGTCCTCCCAAGTCCCCTCCCCCACCCCGTGGCAGCCCGGGCAGCAAGGTCAAGGTCAGCTCTAGGTCAGTCCTGGAGCATGGCTGCACGGCCCCTGGCCCGAGGGGCAGGGGGAGCAAGAACAGTCTGACCTCTTCCCGCCGCCGGAGCTCAGGATTCTCTGGGCTGACGCTGCTGCGTCCCCAGCGCCCGGCGTCTGGCGGGGCCCCTTCCACTGCAGAGAGTGACTTGCCCAAAGGTCAGCAGGAAAATCCCAGGGATTCCAGCAGAGCAACGGGGTTTTGAGGGCCAGACTGCCCCAGAAAGTGCTCAGTCAACCCTGAAAGCCCTGACTGACGGGCGGGCCGACCCGTAGCAGCCGCCCCGGTGCTGGGTGGGTGGGCCACAGCCGGAGGTCTCCAGTGTTCCTAGGACGTCAGCTGTAGTCCAGGTGAGCAGCTTCCACAAAAGCGGGTCCCGGATGATGACATGTTCATAAAGCTTCTCTTAAAATCAAATGATAATGTGAAGAGAAACAAAATTCCCCCAGGACAAAAAGGACGACTGGAAAATAGCAGATGTAAAGGTGTTTGTACAGGGGCGGCTAGTGAGCACGCTCTGAATTGTATGGAAACCTTTTCCCATTCAAACAGGGTATTTTAACTGGCTACCACTTTATCTTGGTAAAAAAGACACAACCCTAGAAAAGATAAAATACCTAGAAAAACAACTTTACCCTTCTAAACAACAACAAAAAAAGGCTTTAGACTGGTACAAATGTTTAAATGAGTAGATCTGTGATATTTTGGTTTGCTTTTGAAGGAAACAAATTTGGTGCCAACAAGTTTCATCACGATGATCAATAAAACTTGTCAAAATACGTGTATAATGATAAAATGACACGATGCTGCCCACAAGGAATGAAGCACTCACCCGGGGTCGAGACCTGACACCCAGTAGGTACTCTGGAATCCCATGTTGTCGCTGCAGCTGTGTGACAGCTGTGACCACAGTGTGTCCGAGTCAAACTGAACAGCAGCAAAGAGAACAATAGAAAGCATCCACTGTACGCCAAGGAAACACATCAAATAAAATACTGCCCATTTGAAAAAACACACCCTTGCACACCTGACCACCTTGGGTTGTGTAAAGCAGCCACTGCTCGTAGGGAACATCCAGACTAACAGCTCCTTCAATGTTCGTGTGCAGCTTCCACAAAGGGGAACACAGGAGTAAGTGTGTGAAAGGAAGAGGAGCAGGCCCCTTCCCGCACAGTCACGCTGGCCAGCGTGACTTTACTGAAGGACATCCCGTGTCTCGGGTGTCTTATCGAACCCACATACGCTGGCGAAATTATTAAAATATGGCCAATTCATAAAACAAACACTAAGCCTCATTCATCACTTTCAGGATATTCTCCCATGCTTTTTTGATTAATACTTTTATTAGAAGCATTCAATATAGATAATGCAAAATTAAATGGATTTTGCCAGAATACATTATAGCCATTAAAATAAATCAGACTATTAAATGGAGAGAAAAAGTAAAACCCGAAAAAGAAGTACAATTCCATATAACTAGTGACAGGCTTCATAGATCACAGAAGCACCATCGGAAGCCCCTCCCACGGAAGGGAAGGTGCAGAACCCATGGGCGGGCCCCCCCGCCATTGTCCGGTCAAGGCGAGCAAGGTGGGGGGCGGGGGACGCGAAAACAGCTCAGCGGGGCTCTGGGCGGGGACAGCGGGCAACCAGACACAGGCTGAGACGTGGGAACCGGCCCAGATTCCGAGGCTCTCTGAAACCGCTGAGTCGGCCCTCTGAGAAGGGCTCTGGTCTTTTATCTTGCCGCCTTCCCTCCCGCCGTCTGCTTCTGAAAATGTGCCCCGCTGTTCCCTCTGACAAAAGTGCCTTCAACTTCCAATTACCTTAATAACAAGCTAGAGCATTTACTCGACTTTAATTACTCAACTTCACAAGATTTTTGGCCTTTAAGAGTTCCCCTTGGATAATAACAAAGATGCACGCTTTTCGACACGTACAATAGTGCATCCGATATGAATTCATATGACTACGGTGAAGTTCATTTTTACCAAATGCCAGATGTCTGCTGTGAAGCCTTTTTAATACTGTCTGTGTTCTACACCATTTCTGAAATGTATTGTTTATTTAATAGATATTGAGGGGTTGGGTAGAATTTAGTGAATTTAAGGGTAACTGCAAACTTCCTCCCCGACAGAGCTTGACAATAAGCTTGCTGACCGGTGAGCTGTGCTCCCCTGTGTGACTGGGGTCTGCTGGGTTTGAGTGGGACCCAGTGGGTGTGAACCACACCCACACTCCTGTTCTCAGAACTTACAGGAGAGTCGGGAAGCCAAGGGCAACATTTAAGAGATGTTGGAACACACTAAGGTATCCCCGGACTTCTGAGGCAGCGGGAATCAAGCAGGAACGAGGAGGAGCAAAGGGAGGAGGGGTGTTGGATGCTGATGAAGAAGATGCAGGAGCAGGAGCCCTTTCCGGCAGCGACGAGATTCCAAGAAGATAAACCTTGGTCCCTAGAGTGAGTGCGGAAGGAAGGAGGCAGGGCCGGGAAGAAGTGCAGCGACGAGACAGAGGGAGGCAGACTGCGTGGAAGTTTCCGGATGTTTCTTATGCAACAGATGTGGAAATCACGTCACTCGGACTCGGCCCTCTGGGAAGCCCCATGCTGGAGTGGCTGATGCTATGAACGTTATTGTCAGAAATCTGAATTCTCCATGTGACTGTCACAGCTGGACTCCAGTGCGAGCTCTCGGGCACACCATGCCGTGTCACCCACACTCCACACCCCTGCACACATGTGCCGCCGTCTGATGGGAAACTGCCCCCACCGTCTCTGGAGCACAGCGTCTCCGTCTCGGCCCCCTTGCCTGTCGGAGCCTGCACATGGGCAGGGAGCCTGGCCCAGGGTCCACACAGCCCCCATGGCTCCAGTGCTGGGCCGTACTCCCACCTCTCCGCCTGCCCCATCCAAGCCCAGGGCCACAGAACAGCACCGTCCCACTCCCCGGGGCCCTCAGGCACCAGTTCCCAGTGCAGACCTTTTCGGACCACACAGCTTCGTCCAGGCTCACTTCTCTGAGACTCGACTGGCAGTGCTGGGTGCTCCACCACACACACCGGCAAGGCGCCCCACATGGTCAGAGCAACACGCCGTCTGCCTGCGCCTGGCACCCATTTACAGGGGCTGCGGAAAGCACATGCCTAATGCTCCTACTTGAGTGGACCAGCAAGTAAGAAGACAGGGTCCTCCAGGGGCTGACTGCCCCTCAGGGGAGAGCCTGCCAGTCTCCCTCCAGCCTTCAGGCCGCCAGCCCCGACCTCGCCCCTGTCCTCACCTCCTGCCGCGTCCCACGCACTTGCTGACTGGAGTCTGTGAGCGACACTCTGATTGGATGACTTTCCTCGTCCCTCCCTCCACTGGGATAACTCCCACTCACCCTTCCTGATCTGCCTAGAAGGCCACCTCTTGCAGGAAGCCATCCCTGATACTCCACTCACACACTCCCCCTCCTGTCACACTTAACCTCCTACCAGCGGCACATTCTGTCACACTTACTTGTGATCTAGTTACGTTTCCATCCTCCCCATGAAATGATGAGCTCTGCACAGGCAGGGCTGTGTACCTTTCAGTCCCAGACTGCACCTAACGCAGTCACTAAATGCAGGGTGGACTTTCAGGTTGTGGAATGAGCATAAACAGTAAAAACAGAAATCATAAAATGGAGAATGTCAATAAGTAATCCTTGAGAATAAGAATAATATGAATGGGCATTACTTAAGTTGTAATTTAATACCTAATTGCTTCTTAAAATGTGTTTTTCATTTCACGGCCCTTGCATACACCATCAACAAACCCTTCTAATCTGGAAATCTGGACCACTTCTGCTCTTGAGATTCGTAGTCTTTTCATCCGCTGCCTTTACAAGTTTTCACTCGCTCATTCCCTCACTCCCACCACTTGTTTCTGGAAACACGGGGAAGGTGCCGTGTGTCAGGCAGCCTGCTGGGTGGTCCGGATGCAGGCAAGCCGGCCGCGCCCGGGGTCTGTGCTGCAGCCGCTGCTGCTCCGTGGGAGGGCAGGCTGAGAGCATGTGGGGCTGTGGGGCAGGGGTGACGGGTCCCGAGGATGCCAACATGAAGTAAGACTCATTTCCACGGTCGTGTAAAAAGAAATTGCAGAATATTTTCCCTTGAACACATTTTTCTGTGATAAAGCAATTTTTATCTTAGTTCACAAAATGTTAACGTCATTTCGTAGTTCGGGACACTGCCCCCTGTAGCCCCGGACCGGCTGGCGTCGCGGTGGCTCTCCCGGCTGAGTGGGTGAGCTCTCCCCCGTCGCCTGGCGCTGGCCGCCCACCCTGAGCTGCCACCGTGACTCGGGCAGCTGGTGCCTCCTGAACACTGGACATGATAAATGAGGGAGAGACTGCGGAAGGTCTTTGCAAAGTTTAATGAAGGATTTATCTCTTGAGGGTAATGTTCCTCTTTCTTTTACTGGGATGAGCATTTGATAACCTCTCATTGTGCTTTTGATAAATTACACCCCACGGCCAGAGCTGAAATCAGGAAGTAGGAAATTTCAGGAATAGCTGAGCAAGGCCTGGTTATCTCCCGAGGCCCACGAGCTGGTGTCTGCAGGTCTCAGTTTGCCACTTGCAACACTTTTCACTGTCGGGCTGAGAAACACCCTGCCACGGACACTCCCCTCGGCCAGGCACGGCCGTCCGGACGGGAGGGCAGCCTCGGATGGCATCCAGTTCACGGCAAGACTCCTCGGGCCTGGCCGGCGGTCCTCCCAGCCGTTAGCATTCATTCAGTTCAGCTCTGACAGGTTTCAAGGGAAAGTGTTCTTGCACACCCACATGCATGAAGACTGAAAAGACAATTACCCAGCCCTATAAACATAAAAGCATTTTAAAGCTCCTGAAGAGAATTTTATTACAAAGTAAATGCTCATCTGAGGTTAAAGTCAAAGGACCCATAGATACATGACGTAGAAATGAAGCCGGCTCCATCCCCAATGCCCCAGTGCACCCGGGCCGGCGTGCCGCCCTGCACCCCCGCCCACGACACTCACAGGCATCCCACATGCCGACCGCATGCCATGCACAGTGCACATTCCACAGACTGCAGAGGAGACGTTAACACGGAAGTGTGAATGTTTGTAGGCGGCTCAACATATGTTCATCCTAATTATACTATCAAGTACGTATGTATTTGAATATATAAGTGCGCTGTATCATTAACTATGCATTCCTAAATGTGCACATTATATAAAATACAAAATCGTATGATTTGTAATAAAACATATTTCATGTAATACACAACTTACATACCACATCACTTACATAAAGCTCACACGGAATTCACACACAATCGCCCATCTCAGCCACCGCAGCACAAAGCACTGTGCACTGTGTGTGGCCCACTCCTGCAGTACACAGGACACGGGACCCCTCCCGCCTACTCCGCTCCACGCGGTGTCACCGGCGTGTCAGCCCTTCTTCCATGGCATCTGTCCACCCTGTGGGCTCACCTGGCCTGGCCTGGCCAGGTTCCTCCCCACTGCCCCGGAGCTTGTGTCCAGCTCTGCCTCGAGGACACTGGTGTGACCGCAAGTCACCCCTCATTTCTGCTGTCAGTGTGGGTGCGGGTGGCAGGCAGATGTGATTTGTCCCTCGGCTGCGAGGAGAGATTTTTCCACCCTGGTGTTCAGAACTGCAGCTGACCTGTCAGAAGTCAGGCCATGGAGGTCACAGTGAGCCCTGGGCCAGGACCCGCCCTGTGGCCGCGGACGCCGCACCCCACGGACACTGTCACAGACGGGCTCAGGACGCCCTGAGAGGAGAGGCTGGGAGGTATTGCACTTTCGCACGGAATTTGTTGGCAACCAATTCATTTTTTAGAATCGGGATTCAACAAAGTGTGGAAGGAAAAAAGTATGTCTGCCTGAGAAACAGGCAGAAATAAAAAAAATCAAGATGTGACATGGAAATAGAAATGGCCCAAGTTGACAAGATTATCATCACTGGAACGCCTCCGAGGGCAGCACAGCTCTGCTCGTGTCACGGGACTTAGATCAAAGTTCCCTTTATTTCTCCCCTAGATGGTCAGTGTCGCTCCAGGAATGCGCCAACTCAGGCAAGGACGTGCTTTTTTATCCTTTTCCACACTTCGAACAGTTTGAAGCCCCTGGAACCCCTCTCGCTTCTTCCCGAGGGCATCCACTGGCTCGGGAGGCCACCGCCAGTGTCTGCGGGGAACGCTGAGTGGGCAGCGGTCACTCAGGCCCTGCCCCCTCCTCCAAGGCTGCAGACGAACACCCCAGCTGGAGGGTCAGGGTGGATGCACACTGCGCCCGGCAGTTCCAGTGCAGGCGGGGGATTTCGGGGTCATGCAGCAGGACTCGGCGGGCCCTTGTCGGGTCTTTGCGCCCACAGCTTCGGGGTGCACTCCCCGCCCCCTGGAACTGGCCCCAGAACTGACCCCCAAAGCCACATGGGTGGTAAGAGCCGGGCTCCGCAGACACATCCAGGTCACGCCCTCGCTGGGAGGCAGCGGCTGCACCAAGTGTCAGTCAGTGAGACACACAGGTGTGTGCTTCAACTTCCCATTGTGATTCACTACCTGATGCCGTGCAACACGCTTGTCCCATTGCCAGGGAGAAAGTCATATTTTCTCGAGAGAGAGAGAGGTGGGGATGATACATTAGTAATCATCTGTGCACATAAAACTGCTTACGCAGCCCGGGCATGAAGGATACACGCACTCGCCCAGGAGGCCGCAGAGGCCGCCGAGGCCGTCGGAATCACTGCGGACACAGCCCCCGCGGCTCCTCCCGCCCCCTGCAGACTGCACAGCCCCTCCCACCCACACCAAGCCTTTCATCTGGGTGACGTTAGGCTTCACTCAAGTGCTTCCAGAATAAATATTTCCTAGATGACTCCAATATTTTACTAAGTTAGACAGAGGCCTTGGCTTTTCACTGTATAAAGTATTTTGAATTTTACCGATAGGTATTTATAATCCCTACATGTGTACACACAGATAAACACAAACAATTTATTTAGAGGCAGACGGAAAGGAGGTTACTGCAAGGAGAGCGGGAATGTGGCGTGTTCCAAATTTCCCAAATGCGGCCGCGGGGCAGACCAGTGTCGGAAGGCGGGAGCGTGGGGGGCGGGGTCTGAGCGAACCGCAGACATGAGGCGCGAGTGCGTCCCGCCGCCAGACGGACAGCGGCCGGCCACCCCTGTGACCGTCCCCGCTGGCACCGCGGCGCGCCCTGCAAGCGTGTTTGCTGCGCGTTGGGGTGATTCACGAAGACCGTCCCCGCTGGCACCGTGGGGCAGCCCCTGCGGCATCAGAAGGAGCCTCTAGTGTGACTTCCCGGAGCTCGCCACCGGGCGGTGGCCGAGTCTTTAAGTGATGGTATTCGGCATCTGCACGGGGGGCCTTAGCGTAAGGGTCTCCGAGAGCCTTACTTAACATTAAGTGATTAAGTCACGCTGTGCCCTTCAGTGACAAGTTTAATTACACCCATTTCCAGAAAGGCAGCACGCAGGGAAACTATTAATTCGCCGGCCCAAGGTGACCCAGATAATCCGGTCCCGCAGGTCAGCCTGCCGGCCGGCTGGCCAGCCCTCCCCTCGCCCATCTGGAAGCGAGCGGTCAGCCTGGGGCCCCACCAGTTTCCTCCGCACGTGTGCAGAGCTGAACGTCACAATGAGAGGCTCAGGTGCCAGGTTTGGGGGGCCGTGAGCTCCTCCCCTCTCCTAGGCCCCAACAACGTTCGAGGGGCTTTCTGAGAAAAACATCACTATCCTTTGGAGGCAGAACGGCATTCAAGCTACTTGGTATCACAGACAAGACCCTCTGTGATGGGGTTCCTGGCTTCCCTGGCCCTGTCCCAGCTCCTCCCAGGCTCTGGACTCGGGTCTCCCGTGAGCAGGGTGTCTGCAAATCATCTCTCCCACAACCCCCATCCCTGCCTCCGCCTGCACCGGCCAGGCCTCACCCCTGGGACAGGTCCCTGAGCTCCTCCAGGCCTCACTTTCCACTTTCACCGAATGGAACCGTTAACGGGTCTCACTGCGTAAAACTAGTGATACATCAAACGGCACAGTGAGCCCGTCAGTGCCTAGCGACACCTGACTCCAGACGCCAAGAGTCCGCGGTAAAGTTCGCTTAGTTCTTCCCGTGCAGGGAGGGGCTCTAGGGGCGCTTAGCTGCCTTTAACCGCCCTGAGAACAGTTTTGTCAGACTCTGTTGTGACAGCTGTCAGGTCAGTGGGCGTTTACAGAAAACTTATCAAAACTGGCGAACGTCTGTGTAGCCATTGCAAAGTTACAGAGGGAAAATAAGAAGTAACATTTTCAGCATGTTTTATTATTCCAAGAAAGATAAAAACACAACTGAAGTGCAAGAGATTAAAAAGAAGCTTTGTGCAGCATGTGGAGAAGGTACAGGGACTGACCGAATGTGTCAGAAGTGGTTGGCCGAGTTCCGTGCCAGAGATTTCTCACTTGCTGGTGCTCCGCAGTCAGGCAGATGGTGGAAGTCGGCAGCGATCAAATGGAGACATTAACCGAGAACAATCCACGTTCTACCTCGTGGGAGATCATCGACATACTCCAAATATCCAGATCAATAAAGTCACTGCTGAAAATGAAAAATGTCTTCTATTTTACAGAAAAAACTGGACGGACTTTCTGGCCAGCCCAGTACTTGTCCCTGTCCACATCCCTCCCCAACCCCACCAGACCCCTCCTCCCAGGCCCTCACTCACACCCACGCGTGCCCCCCCAGTTCCACAGCGCCCCTCCCGGAGCGAGGACCCCGACCAGACCACGGGCGCCAGGCCCCCGGCCTCCCTTCCCAGGGAGACAGGAAGTCACTGCGGCTGAGTGCAATGCCCTTCACGTCTGGAACCTGGGGGCTCCAAGCGGTGCGCGCGCACAGTGCGAGTTTTCAGTGACCGCTGGCCCGGCAGAGAATCGCTGTCTCACACAAGTTCGACTTCACCCGAGTCCACCGACTGCCCTGCACGAAGACAACGCCCCCACACCCACAGACGGACTGCCGCTCCAGCGGCCCCACGCGCCCCGGCCTCACCAGGAGATTATTCTACCACCGCCTGGGCTCCCGACCAGAAACCACCTGCTGAACCCCGCACACGGAGCAATCGAAGCCCGTACACGCAGCAACCACTGCGGACAAGGTGCAAGTGACCCACCTGAGCCGTGTCTGGGCCCCGGTCCACCTCCCGCACTCTGAGCCCAACCAGACGATGGCGGCGCACGAGGCTCGCTGGGCTGACCGGCCCCAGGGACCCCCGGGGACTCGCAGGAGGCAAGGACAGAAGAGGGTGTGTTCATGCCCCGCCCCCAGGGAGCACTCTCCGCCTCACAGGCCTCACCCTGAGTCCCTCCATGCACAGCCCTGCAGAGGCTACAGGGTGCCCCGGGAGGAGGGCAAGGACAGCTCAGGGACAGGAGCAGTGCCCTGGGTCTGGCTGTGCAGCCGGTTGCCGCAGCAACAGCGAGAGTGAAACAGAAAGAGTGTCTGAGAGAAGCCCACTCAGACGCTGGCTCAGGCTGGAACGTGCGTCTTTGTAATTTGCCGCATCGCATTCATGTCACAGATTGCCATTCAAAGGACCTGTAACTGACTGCTTTCCACGCTGCCCTCTGGAAGCATCTGGTCATTTAAGCTTCTCGCCTTCGCTGCACCTGGGAAGCAGCGGCAAAGCGCTTTGAGGAAGTCCTGACAGGTGCAGACGCAGGGGCAGGGCTGGGACTGATGCTCTGCAGTAACAGGGTGTGGGCGGTCCGGGCTCCTTCCAGAAACCAGTGCCCCCCCTCTGCCCCCCGTATGATGCTGAGCTCACAGATGTGGGTGGTGGTAAGGCCAGGGGGTGGAGGGTGGCCTCGGGCGGTGCCTCCAGGGTCCTGCAGACTGTCCTGTGACTTCTGTCCCTTCGGCACGTGACGGCCGCCAGGGCACTTCCTGCTTCGTGGCGTAACTGTGTCATCTGTAGCTTGAATCTGAGGAACATACTATGTATCAGGTTTGAAAATAAACTAAGACCCGCACGTCAGACTTGAGAACCATTCCCCGACCACATGCCTCAGGGAGGGGCATGTGAGGGCGCAGTGAGCCCCACGGGCGGGAATGTGTGCCCGCAAACAGGTGTCAGAAGGAGGCCACAGGAACATGGAATGAGAGAGGAAAATGGGCTTGGGGCTGGGGGGCCACTCCTGCAGCCTCACAGCGCTGAATCCCGGCGTCAGAGCCAGGCGGAGAGGAGGCCCCGCCAGCTGGGATCGGGTGAGTCCTGGACTGTATCCCGGGCCCCTCCCCAGAGGAGAAGTCAGAATGGTGAGTATCTGGCCCCAGGGAGGGCGCACCGCCTCCGGCTAATTCTGGCTGAAGACCAGCTCACAGGGGAGTAGCATGGCCTGAAACCCAGCCCCTGGTTTCCTTCCAGAGAAACAGAAGAAGACCTGGAACTTGTTCCGGACCGCAGGGTGCTGCTTAAAAAGATGGGTCCTCACTGCCTGCTAAGTAGGCATGGACACGCTTTTAGTTTTTTGTATAAAGATTGACCATCTGCAAGAGAAAACAATTAAATGAAAACTGAGGAAAGTCAGCTGTTTAAGTGTTATCTTTACAATCTCAAGTAATAATTGTGATTTTTCAATGACTCATTTTTCATTTTTAGCCAGATGTTTTAAAAATCTAAATAATGTTATGTTTTTTCAGTTTTATGAGTCTGTGCATCTATTATGTTACTTATTTTCTTCTTTGCTTTTAAAAACATACAATTACTTCTCTTATTTTTACATTGTTTTGAGTGGGTTTATTCTCTTTTATTTAACGATTTAAGTAACAACTTTAGAAAATCTTTTAAACTTAACTTCGGGAAGCGTTCTTTATGCGTCTGTGGAGGAATGCGTGTGCCGTGAGCGGGCTCAGCTCCGCCAGACGGAGACACAGCTGGCGTGTGTGACGGAGCAGCAGTCCTAGCTGCCATCGACAGGAAAAATAATTGTCCTTCAGCAGCATTAGGGAGAATCCAAAGAAAACGTGTAGCGAAGAATGAAAAGCTCCTTAAAGCTCCTGGCGTGCCCCTCTGGGAGCCCTAACGGTAAACTGCGATGTTTCCCGGTGACTCGAACATTTACCAGCTCTTAGCAAAGTGTGTCCCCGAGCTCCCCAACCTCAAGTGTGGCGCCCACTGGCCCCGCATCCCAGGCTGTCCGACTCACTGACTTCAACGTCCATCTCTTCCAGAAACGTCCCCCCTGCACTCCCAGCACGGTGTCTGACCAAGCACCTCAGCACCCTGTGGTCCACCACGCTGACATGCAAAAGGAACTGCCACACCCAGGGAACATGGTTTGGGTCTCCTCGCCTCCACAGCTGTTAAAGAAGAAACGTGTGCTGTCTGCAGCCACCAAGGAGAAGGTCAGTTGTCCCAGCGGCCACTGGCAGCCACTGCAGAGAGCAGGAAGAGGGGCGGAGAAGTGGCACCAGGAGGGACACGCAGGCAGAGAGTCCTCGGGAGCACACTGCATGCCGACCTTAGGAACAGAAACTGTTCCACGGGACCTTTCTCTGCCCCGCATCGCATGAGCTCCCCTCCAGTGACGTCTCTTCCCTCCGCTTCCCACCCGGCCCTGGGCACCTGATGAAGTTCTCCGTGGCCAAACTGCATGAGTGAAATCATGCAAAAAGAAAAGGCAGAATTGAAAAAAAAAACAAACAAAAATGATGCATGGACAAGTTGCCTAGCCCTGGAACACCAGGCATTGGGGATTCAGCTACTGCTGACTTAGAGCCCAGCCTGGGGCGTTCTGGCCAACACCAACCTCGGTCCTGAAGAAACTGAGTTTTGCTGGGATTTGCTCTCCAGGTTTTCCCCGTGGAACTCCGAGCACTCGCTGGCCAGGGCATCGGTTTGGATCAGACCCCGTGGTGTGGCGTGGCCTGCGTACTGGCCCCAACGATGGAAGCTTTTCACTCGCAGGGGAGGTAGTGGGAAGGTCGAGCGTCACTGACACTTCACTGGAGCTAGGCACCATGCTGTGGGAACCCATGCGGTGACCCACGTAAGATGTGTTTGGTCCACAAATGGGTGGAATGAAGGGAGGTAGGAGAAGCCACAGAAACAGCCCGGCAGAGGCCCTGAGGGCAGACACCCTGGAGACCTGGGTGCACTGCCTCTCTCTCCATCCTGGGTCTGCTCACAGCCTCCCCACAGGTGATTTATGTCAGGGAACCCTGAACCCCCCCATGGAGGGCAGGGCACCAGAGGGCACGTGGCCGTGTCTGGAGCAGGGTTCTGCGGGAGCTGACTAAAGGTATCTTTGCTCAGCGCTGTGCAGGTCAGCCTGAGGCCGGGCCTGGCCCATGGCGTGCACTCCGGCCCCTGGCACGCACCCCGCCGGCTCATGCAGGAGGCTGAGTCCCTCGGTGGAGCAGCCTCTGCTTCACCCACGGGCGTTGGCCCCAGGGGCGCCTGCACTGGGTTTGCTTTAGTGGAAGGTGTGCCACACTGCCTTTGTGTTTTGTTGCTCGCTGCCTTTCTGAAGACATGTTTGACTTAACATCTGATCTTCAGGACGCAACTGGCGCCCAACATGCACCGGGCCCTGCAGACCAGAGATGAGAGCTCGCTCACGTGCTCGAGCGTCCACGGGGCTCATTTGGGAGCATCTGTGTGGCCAGTTTACTGCTGTGCTCTGTGAAAACCCGACTCCCTGCTGTTGCTGCACGGACCGCAGAACAGGGCGTCCACTCTTCTGACTGAGTCAAAATGCACCGAGACATTTCCTACATCTGGCAAAACGTATGTCTTGTCAGGGACAGCGCTAATCGAATATTCAGAGGTTCTGGAATAAATCAAGTGTCATCTGCTCTAGACCCTTCTCGGATCAGCACTGGGACCTTGAGAAAGGAAGTGCTGTCCCTTGTCGCCGAACTTGACCCGAGTCCAGGACAAACAGGACCCCACACTGAGAGCTGGCGGCCAGCAGAGGCAGCACGCCAGTTGGGGGGGAATAGTGGTGCGGCACCAGAACCAAAGGTGAGCAGCTGCGGTGGAAGGGAGCCCCCAGGGCAGAGTATGCCCGGCGAACTCGCTGTGGGGTCGCCCCCTGCTGGGCCGGGGCGGTGGCAGGGCAGCCGGAGCAGGGTCCCGTCCACCAACAGGCGCTGGGTTCGAACGGGGAACAGACAAAGACACGGGATCACTCGTTAATGCACTTGCTTTAAAAAGTCCAGAGTGAATTCAGCAACAATTTGAATGACTTGTATCTTATTTTTTTATTTAAAAATATTATTGAATTTATTGGGGTGACCCTGGTTAATAGAATTGTATAGGTTTCGGGTGTGCAGTCCATGGTCCATCGTCTCTGCACTACATTGTGTGTTCTCCACCCGAGTCACGCCTCCTTCATCACCACTCACCCCTTCACCCTCCTCCACCTCCCCACCCCCGCCCTCTGCCCTCGCCACACTGTTGTCGGGGTCTCTGAGCTTTTCTTTTCTCTTTCCTTTCCTTAACCCCTTCACTTTGTCTCACCCAGCCGCCCGAGCCCCTCCCTCTGACAGCAGTCGGTCTGCTCACTCTAAGTCTGTTTTTGTTTTGTCACTTTTTGTTCACTAGGTTCCTCTCATCAGTCAGATCACACGGTGTCTGTCTTTCTCTGTCTCACCTTTCTCAGCACAACGCTCTCCAGCCCCACCCACGCTGTGGTGAAGGGCAGGGGCTCCTCCGCTCTCTCTGCTGCGTAGCGCTCCCCTGCGTGAACGTACTTTGGTACCCACTAAGCTACTGATGGGCACAGGTGCTGTGCCCAGACCTTGGGTGTTGCAAATAACATTGTAATGAACACAGGGGTGTGTCAGCCTTAGAATGCTCTGTCAAACATGCACCCAGAGCCTGAACGTGATTAATTTATCTCCAAACGCAGTCTGTGAAAAGTTAGATTCTGACGCCTAAAATTGTGATGGTAATTCAAGCAGAACTGCCTTTTTAAAAAGCCTGGTCCTTGTATGTAAAAATAAATGGCAAGTATGACAGAAATATTTATAAGATTTTAATTATGGTTGTAAATTATTTCAATGCATTTACCTGAAAACTTTTAAATGAAAGTTTGCAAACAACAAGGAAAAGTGTCCACCTCAACCCCAGCACAGTGAAGCGCTGTGACCGGCATGTAAACTCGAAAGGAGAGGAGTCCGGGCACAGGCACCAGTGCTGGCCAGGGTGATGGGGAGGGGGCTGGGGGCTGGCGCTGGAGACCCACAAGGCGACATGCCACTCGTCCCCGCTGACCAGCCTCCCCACCCGCACCCAGTCGCATTTTCATTAGCCTGAAAGGTCTGTCGAAAAGGGTTTTAATTTCCATTTAATATGCTTCACCATGGCTCTGACCTTCAAGCATGGAAATGGCAAAGGAGGTGGCATGAAATGCGACACAAGAAAATTGCAGCCTGCTCGTCATCACCGCAGTTTCAAAGAGCGGAAAGACCGTGTGAGGATAATGCCCCAAACTGGTAACAAGAAGGTGCCCAGCTCCCCGTCTGGACCGGCACACCCCACGCCCAGGGACGCTCTCCTCCCCCACCCACCCCCTGCCTCTCGTGCAGCGGCCCGTAGGCAATGGCCCAGGCACTCGAGGGCAGCAGGTACGCTGCAGCACGGAGGATGGCTGCTGACCGTGAGGCGCGCAGTCGCCCTGGCGTCCGGCGGTTTTGCTCCTCTTCCACAGTCACAGCGAATAGGGCTCCTGTGCAGTTTTCAGGAATGCCCGGGCTTAGCACTGCATTGTTAGGTGCGTCAATGCCACTGCTCTTGTGTAAGAAAATTCCAGACCTTCTTAGAGGTGGACAGGTTGTCAACACATGACCGGAGGGGGGGAGGCGGTCTAAGAGTCCAGTCACAGGAGACGCCACACTGGGGGGAGAGCACAACAGCAGGCGTCAGTACTCAGTCCCCTGCAGCCCAGAGCTTCGGTCAAGCATTCACGACTTTTAATCCACAGCTTTTGCTCCGGGTTTATACAGATAACACGTGTTTCCTGAAATTCACATGCTCCCTGGCTTCCTTTGGGGATTACCAGGGAAGGTGTGGCCAAGAGGGCCACACCCCCGAGACTTGCTGGGAGGGACAGGGCTCTTTCTCCCAGCACTCCCTCTCGGGACGTGGCCGCCCGCTGGGCTCTGTCCCCCATCTCCTGTGACTGCCACCCATGAAAACGCAGGCTTGAAGTCACCCAGGAACAGGTCACTTCTGCCCTTTGAGTGGTCTGTTTCCTTTCGTTGTCGACTCATCTACGAATGAGAAAGATACGTTTTACAATACCTTACTGCTCCGGCCTGCGGAGCAATCAACGAAGGTCCCGAGCCTACCTGCAACGGATGAATAGGGGTGGGAGCAAGAGGCGCGAAGAACGGCAGCAAGACAAAAGATTCTAATCAAGCTGCAAACTTTTATTTAAACGGCGGGGTTTATATAGGGGCGGGAAAAGGAAAGCTGCTCTGATAGGCTGCTCCGTGCGTGTTCACCTCCTGCCCTTGCTAGTGATTGGTCAGTCAGGTGCGTGATCAGTACCTTGATTGGTCAGTCAGGTGCGTGATCAGTACCTTGATTGGTCAGTCAGGTGCGTGATCAGTACCTTGATTGGCAGCTGGTTCGCGTGCTCTGCGGATGCCCCCAGGGGGCAATGCTGGCGGCTCGGACTACAATATGCTGTCTTGCTGACGGCGTCAGCAAGCTAAGGCCCCAACACCTTACCATGTTCTTTTGGTGTGTTGTACAAAAAGGAGGTGCAAGAGCACCTATGTAAGAACGTGTTTTTAAGAATAACGCGCCGTTATAGGTGAATATATAACGACTCCCTAGGTGTCCATGGTGGATAACTGTTCTCACGTGACAATGGGACAGCCAGGAAGACGTCTCCTTGTCCTGCCACAGGGTCAAGGACACAGGCCATCAGGGAGGACGTGAACGCTGGGCCTGACACGGCGTCCCTCACACAGAGCGCCCCCGGCAGCACGGCACATGCCAGCCCACACCGAGCTGGGGCGGTGCCTGGCTGTGCCACCAAGCCAGCATGTTAGGGGGCAGAGAGGGCCATCGGGAAGGAACTGGGAAGGATGGTGACAGACAGAGAGAACACCCTAAAACGTGATGCAATATTCATGCCTGTAAAGGGGAAATGTTACCTGCTCACAGCTAAATGCATTCGACTTGTGCTGGGGGCTCACATCACAGGCCACGGGCATCCTGTCCCCTCATTCACTGCTCACTCACTACTGTCCCAACGGTGTCACTGCTGACGGTGGTGACAGGATGGCCAACACGGCACAGCTACTTGGTCCAGCTGTGTCCGGGGTCCAGAGAGGTGGACTGGGGGTCACTTCCAAAGCCGGGAGGAAGCAGGGTGGGCGATGCAGGCAGACTCTGGGCAGCGTGGAGCTCCACCAGGCCGACAGCATTTCCTGCGCTCCCACGGGACAAGCTTTGCATCACAGAGGGGACCGGTCACTCCATGTCCCGGTGATCTATTCCCAATGACCGAACGTCTGACAGCCACTTTCCTCTTCAGGAGGCTGCCTCATGAGTGACCGGTGACCCACGGCTCTGCTTTTGCTCTGCACCAGCCCAAGGCCACCTGCCTGAGAGGCCAGGGAAACACTGCACCGACGTGCTTGGGGCACAGCGGCCACCTGGGCCATGCGTGGTGTGGGGTCGAGGTTCACGCGGGGATTCTGCCGGTGCAGCTGCATTCCACAGAGCAGTGTGTGGGTTCTTAGTGTAGGCATGCTCTCTGCCCAGACGGGGCTGCCCCCACCGGTGATGTGAGACCGGACGGCCTTTTGCAGGAAGCCTGACCTGGGCTGAGCTAGTGAAGAGGGGAGCCGGGGCAGAGGGCCAGGGCGCAGAGAGCAGTTAGCGCCCCCTGGCCAGAAGGGTCCATCACCTCAGATGAGCTCTGGGTCAGCAGCACCCGACTCTGCCTGTCTGCTGCCACTGGACTTCGGCACCCAGTGCGGCTTCAAGAGAAGTTAACGTCCTAATTTTGACTTAAAAGCCAACCACCTCTCCCTCTGCTGAAGGGGACATGCAGTTCCAACTCCCTTTGTGTGCCAAGAACAGCTGCTCTGGATGACAGTTCAGTCACGGAAGTGACGGGCACAGACCCCTCCCAGCCCCCAACAAGGACCATGTGCCCCCCATGTTCCCCATGAGAGCTGTTGCCCTCTGGCCACTGATACCCCGCCGCCCAGGGTGGGACAGCTGTGGCCTTGGCCCCTCCCAGGCTCCCGGGGAGGCAGGCGCCCTGACCATCCAGGACCCACAGCCACCGTCCCCTGGAGCCACACAGCTCTGTGTGGGTGGTGACTGCGACCACGTCTGCGCATGTGACGAACTCACTGCCGTGTCTCTCACGGGGCGAGGGTCCCCGGCAGACCTGCCGCATCGGTCGGGGGCGGTGACTGTGGTTTTCCCAAAGCCACGGGCAGTTCCTGGTGCAGAGCGAGCTCTCAGTGCGCGTTTGTGCTGCGAGGGACAGACTCAAGGCCGAGTGCACCAGCTAGAGCCCGGCACACTCGCGCTTCCTGCGTCTCAGCGCTTTGGAACATGTTCTTCCGAGAGCATCAGCCGCCTGCAGCTGCGGGGTTCCCCTGTGAGGCCCAATGGGACCCTCCCGTGACAGGGTTGTCCTTCTTCCCAGCCTCACCCTGTGACACCCAAACACAGCCCCTGGTGCAGGCGGCTCTGAGCACGCGATGTGTGGCCAGCGTGACGGTGGAAGTGAGCTCCACACTCGGTTTAGTTTCCATTCGTGTCCACGGTAAAGGCCGTCTGTGGCCAGTGGCCCTCACAGTGCTGCCCCCCTTCTCCTGCAGAAAAGTCGGGGGCAGACGCTGGGCCTGCCCGTAGGGGGTGCCACTCTGTGCCCGGAGCAGCCGGGTGAAGAAATGAAGTCGTTCTGGGCATTTGTAGACGAACTGGGTCTCCTCGACGTCAGACTCGACCGGCAGGAAAAAGGTTAGGGTTAGGAAAAAGGTTAGGGTCTGTTTCCAGCTCCATCCGTCCGCCCGCCCCCTGGGATGGCCAGTCCCGCTGCGAGGCGAGGTCCCCACCGACTCCGAGTGGGCTCCTCCCCTGCCTGACTTCCGCAGCCCCACTGCGTGAGCTCGGCCCCTCGGGGGAGCCTCCAGCCTGTCTGCCCCCAAGGGACTGGCCCTCCTCAGGGGCCTGGCGATTTCTGCGCACTGTGAAATGCCACCCACCAACCCTGCGGAGAGGGCGTCGCTACATCGTCGGCAGGACCATGGCTCAAGAGAACGTCCCTCCGGCAGGATTGCTGGCGTCACCGGCCCTCTCGGAGAGACAGAGGCCCAGAGACACACTGTGCTGCCTTCCCTCCTGGCCTGTCTGAAATTTGTCCCCTTCACCAGCCCAGCCTCCCTCGATTCAAGCCCACCCCTCTGTCGGCGCCCCCGACACGAGCTGACCACACTCCCTTCCCTGCTCCTCCAGACCCCCCTCTCCTTTCCCTGCCCTTCTGTCTCCCTCTCTCTGTGCTGGTCCCCATCCCACCCCTCCCGGGGGCACCGGCCACACCTGGCCACCCAGTCTTCACCCATCACAGCACAGCTGTGTCTTGCCAGCAGCCCTGGGCCAGGTGGGCCTTCTGCTCCTAACCCTGGGCCCTGCCCAAGGCTCCCAGCATTGGCCCAGTGTGCTCTGCAGACCACCCCCGGCTGGCACGGTGACAGTCACGTCACAGCATCAGGGATCCCAGCTTCAGCTCCACTAGGTGGTCTTGAGCCCCTCTGACCTCGAGGAGCTGACCATCAGGCTATGTGTGTTTATCCTGAGTGCCCACAGACCACACCAGCGTACCCTGGCCCAGTGGTCAGGCCTCTCCCTCGGGCTGCACCCCCTGCTTCCAGGCTCTTCCGTGGAGTCAGCCACCCTGCAAGGCAAGTTCAGGGCTGGCCCCCAGGCCGCAGATGAGAGTGTCCCAACTCCTTTCCTCCCTCTGCAGCGGTGAGCCGGCAGGTCCTCAGGGACCAGGCACGGGAGGGAACAGGCAAGTGAAGCAGAGGACACTGCCCTTGGGTGTGGGAGGCCTGTGGGCGGCTCATCCTCCCAAAAGCTGATGTGAAAGCACGCAGCCCCCACCCCGCAGAGACTTCCTGCAGAGCTGCAGCACCAGGGCAGCGAGGGGCTGGAGAGGGGGCTGGAGAGGGGGCCGGAACAAACGCCGAAGTGTCCCAACGTGCGTTACTCATACTTCTCACCTCCCTGAGGTCCCTGCAAAATGTGTCCGTAGCCAGGAAGTGGAATAACTGATATTAAGTTCATGGAGTTTGAGATAAAGCAAATAATATTAAGCTCCAATTATACTGCATTTTCTTGGTACAGTGAACAAATAAACAAAGTCTTAAGCCCTGATTTATTGTGGGATAACATTAAAATGGTGCATGAATATCAATTAAGAAGGTAATTACTTTTTAAAGGAGACCTTTGGGCCCGACCTCCCTGGATGTCACTCCCCAGTTACTGGCCCGCGGTGCTGAGCCTGGGACTGCTGACCCCACCGAGGCACTGGGCACTCGCCAAGAGACCCATGCACACCCGGCCCCAGAGGACATCGGCACAAGCAAGGACGCACGGTGGGGACAACAACCCCACAGCTCGGTGTCGCCGTGGGTCAGAACAGGGCCCTGCAGTCTCCTCCCCTCAGGACACGAGACAGTGAACCTCCCCACCGGGGACACTGGGTCCTCGGGGCAGGGACAGCTGAGTCTCTGGAGCACTTGCGAAGGCTCAGTCCTCACCACCCGGGCACGGGGAGCCCCATGTGGCTGAGGGCAGTGCTCTGGGAAGGGGACTGTGGACCTCTGGGAATAGCTCCATCCCTGCCCACACACTGTCCCACTGACAGAGGAGACCCCTGTCCCTTAACACCGTGGGTGGGCAGGCCCAGGGCCACCCAGCAGGGACCACCGACCTCACCTCACCTGGTACAGCTAAGGCTCCTCCTGACGGCCAAGAAAGGTAAGGAAGCACGCAAGGGTTGTCAGCTCTCCTGGGAACGTAGCTGCCAAGGGCAGTCACAGGGTGAGGGGTGGGCCCCACCCCCTGTGGGGGCGGTGGGCCGGAGAAGCAGAGCAGCCGGCGTCCTTAGTAGCATGGTGGTCCACTCCCAGAGCCCGCGTTTCAGACCCGACCCTGTGTGCCCCCACCCCAGTTTCCTCAGGCCCAGGGTGTGGTCCAAGGGCGCCACCCCACTGGCCTGTGAGGCTCTGACGCTGTGCTGTCTGTTAGTTCCTTCCAAGACCTCCAGAGTGAGACCTCCAGAGCAGGTGCGGGGACAAACAGAGCCAGCCAGGGGCTCGCTGCTCCCACTAGCTCCCTCTAGCGCAGCTGCAGGTCCCTTGGGCCGCTGCTCCTGCCACTCAAGTTTGACAGAAAGCCGGTCACTGAGTCACCATCGCGCGAGGCAGTGACAGGAAGTGGGGCCTGCGAACAGGAGGCTGATCGGGTCCTTCTCTGTCCCCGGTGGTTCCTAGAGGGGAGAAGGCTGCTGGCCAGGAACCCCTCCTCACTCACCACATCCTTCCGAGTCCTGTCTCAGTGACCCGGGGGGACTCTCTCTCCCAGCCCCGGTGGGTGTGGCCCTCCCCCAACCATGGGGACCACCCTCCCCCTAAGCGGGGCCCACAGGCTCTGCCTCTGGGCTCCCCCCACCCGCTGCCCCTCTGCCTCCCGCGGGACAGAGACACTGGGCACAGGGCCCTGCATGCAGGGAGGGTTCGGTCTGCTTGGAGCAGCCTCCTCTCAGGTGAGGAGGGTTGTTGGGACAGAAAAGGCGGGGCTGACACCCCAAGGCCACGAAGAGAGCGCACACTTGTTAACTGTCACACAAGTTTCAGAGGGACCGCCCCTCAGATAACTCCAGGTTCTCTCCGAATTACAAATTACGTAGGTGATGAGTGAAGAGGACTCCCTCCCACCCCTAGTCTTCCCAGTAAGCTCACTGGGGGACTCCCTACCTCACCCCCTGTCCTGGGCAGAACACACTCACCGAGGGACTGGTCACCTGTCCTTTCTCACCACCTGGCCTCTTCCTGGAGGCTGACCTTGCAAAGCTTTAGTCCAAGGACACAGGGAGATGAGAGAGGTCGAGGGGGTGCAGAGAGGCCCCTGGGTGAGGCAGACACTCAGGGAAGCCACACCCGAGATGGCAAGGACCAAGCACTGGTGGCAGCACACCGAGGACCCCAGAGCCCCAGAGGCTAGCCCCTTGCTGTGGCCCTGGTTCCAGGAGGGCTCAGGCCGGCCCTGCTGTGGAAGGTGCCTACAACCCCACCCCCCCACTGGACTGCACCGGTGGCCACACTGCCAGCTGCACAGAGGCGCCAGTTCTGCCCCCCCAACTCGGGAGGGCCCCGGGTCCACTGATGTGTGTGTGTGTCTCTGTCCCCATCCCCTCTCCTTCCCTCAGTGCTCACCCTCCCTCCCCTCCTTGCTGTGTTTCTTTTAAAAAGTCCACGTCCATAAATGGACACAAGTCACCTCTCCCTCATTTGCTATATTCCTCAGTGGCTCGAGTTTAGAATAGTAGTAGTAGCTGGCAGACGCTACTGTCACTATGTGCTGGGCACCTGTCTTCCCTTTTTCTTCTTACTGAACGAATGGGTTTTTAAGGAAGTACTAGGTTCTCAGCAAAGATGGGTGGACACCACCCGTCCCGTCTGCACACAGGCACAGCTCCCTGGTGCCAGCAGGCCATGGCACCGCGGTCACAGCCAATCGACCTGTGCAGGCACCTCAGCTCCCCGGAGCCCGTGGGCCACATGGGGATGCACCTCGGAGTGGCATGTCGGGACCGATGCATGATGACGTGTGCCCACCGCCCCCCCCACACACAGGACCCCCACCACCCTAAAGCCCCCGTGTTCTTCCTGCTCGTCCCCCCCCCATGTCTGATCTCTTCATGGTTGCCATTGTCTCTTCCCAGAATGCCACCCGGTGGGACCCGCACGGTCTGTCACCCTTCCCGACCAGCTCCTTCCATGCAGAGACGCGCACTTGCATGCCCACTGCCTCCTGTCGGTGCCAAGTCACACCCCATCATCTGGAAGAGCCCAGTTCAGTTACGCGGTTTCCAAGCTTCTCGTCCATACAGATGCAGAGACCGGGGTGGGTTTCTGCATGCTGGGTGATCTAATCGTCCCAACGACCGTATTCATCCTCGCCAATGGGAAGCTGCCCCTAAAACCAAACAGCCTCAGGACGTTAATAGAAAGAATGACGGACAATGCTTTTGCAAAACAGAGTTTATAAATATAAATACTTGGGGAGAAATATGTGCCTCTACATTGATGTGAAACACAGGAATAGACTAAAATTAAATTCCGTGGCTACGTGTCAGAAGTTACGCACGCTGATCGGTGCAGTGCAAAGGGGCCGAGGAAACAAGCTGTTTCTCTGGGACCCTGGCTCTGTCCGTGAGTTATTCACGAGGGGATGGAGCAGAGAGAGAAGGGACACGGAGGCGGGAGGCCCACCTTGTCAGTCATCATCTTCCAAGCCTCAGCATCGAGGTGGCGATCACCGGCCACCTGCTGGGAAACGCACCAGCAGTGCAACATTGCGTCCTGCAGATTGTGTGGTGACGTGTAAATTGATCCCTGGTGAGTGGTTAAGTGCCTGCTGTGAGTTCGCCCTAATTGTGGGTTTTTCTTACCAGAGCAGGTAAAATTAGGTAATAATAGACATCCGGGGAGGGGATTTGACAGATGAGGACATTTTCAAAATGATGTTCTACTATCATCTGTGGCCTCATGAGCCACCAGGGCCCCAGTGGCTTCGAGGACTGCGGGCCCGAGATCTTGTGCACCACGATGGGGGGACAACGCGGCTTGCAGGGCCTCCTCGGGCAGACCAGCCTTTCCCCTCCCCGCCCCATGCCCTCCTGGGGCAGGAAGAACGTGACAAAGACAAACAGGGTCACCTCATTCGAGGTGAGCCGAGCTTCTCTGGCGCTGCAGATGCACTGCAGTTACCGAATACACAGCACTGGACGGTGTGCTAACCACAGGGATGTCCACAGGTGACATGGGCAGGTAACGGTGGTGGACAACTAACCCTTGGACACGCACTGTGTTCTCTGCCGTCTCCTAAGGGCTCTGTGTGTGGTAACGCACGGAAGTCCCGAGGAAGGCATTGCTATTGTTACTGTTGTTACCACTGTTACCACTGGTACTATTGTTACTACTGTTAGCATTGTTACTGCTGTCACGACTGTTACTATTGTTACTACTATGGCTGTGATTATTCCTGCTCTCAGGGAGTCAGGGCAAGTTAAGCAACGTTTCCCCCTTTGATGGCTGTTTCAGTCCAAAACTGACCGCAGGGGAGACCACAGGTCCCAGGTCCCACGGTGCGCCCTGAGTTTGCGATGAACAGAGCACGGGGACGTGTCCGGGGAAATGACAGAATAACTGTCGACATGGCCATGGCCGTAGATCAGACGAAAAGCACAGGCAGACACTGTCTGGGACCCGGCAGCGCATGGCAGGCCACATGCCGGAGTTCGGGCTGTGGGTGGGGCCATGGGCACAGCTGGGGCCCCTCTCTGCTCCCTGCCTCCTCTTGAGGGACCAGAGGCCTCGGGACACCCCTTTCCTGCTGTCTCTGCCCCCAGACCTGGTCTGGGTCCCAGAGAGTCACAGAAGCCCACGGCACTGGATCCCATGAGCCGACAGAGCAAAGGCCCTTCCTTTTAGTGTCCTTTCCTTGAGGGCTCCCCCCAGATTCAGGTCACCTGAGATGTTTCTCCTTCCTCCGACAGCCGTGCCTTTGGTTTGCAGGCTGGGAGCCCCTTCACAGGAGGGTGCCCAACCTGTGGGACCGTCTGCGGGGGCCCTGGCCTGCCCGGAGCATCAGCTAGAGAGGGGGGCGGGCCCCTGTCAATCAATCACTGAGGGGCTGCAGGCATCGCAGCCCGAACATCCCTGGGGCAGGACCACTGGAGAATTAACACACTGTGTGCCGCTCCACTTCCTCACAAAACTGCCTCCTTTCCCACTTGGTGACGATTCAGTGGTTCAGGTGCCATGAAAATGTCACTGACACCAGTGATGGTGACAGCAAAGGACAGTGAGGCCATCCAAGGTCCGGTGAGCTGCCAGTGGACACGTGAGGCCTGGGACAAAACAAGACCTGCTGCGTCCACGCTGCAGGAGGGGCGCTCCCCTCGGCAGGGGCTGGAGACCGCACTGCGGGGTGGCCTGGCCACTCCCGGATGCCCGAGCTAGCAGCCAGCCTCTAGGGCCTAGTGTGCTGCCAGGCTCTCTGGCCCGAGTCCGTCCGCTGTCAAGTGGCCTCCGTGGAACGCCGCCGGACTCCACCTGCACTCCATGATCTCAGGAGCCGCTTCCCTGTTCCAGTGAGTGCTCTGATCAGCTCGGCGCCACCGTGGGACCAGGGAAGGCGCTACTGCGTGGGGCGCCTGGGTCTGTCAGCAGGGACCAGCAGGGAAGACCGCTGAGTGAAACCCAGGGCCTGCGGGGGCCCTGTCCCTGGCGTCCGTCCCACCGCCGCCTCTCATAAAGTCCCAACGCTGAGCTCAGAGTGGATGTGCGGAAGACAGCAGAGAAAATGCAAACTCCCCTGAGGCACGGGGGACACGACGGTCAGGAGAATCGGACCTCCAGTGAGTGGGCGGCGCTCTGTCTCCGGGACGCAGGCACAGGGACTGTGCCGACACCTTCTGTGCGTGGGGACAATGTGCAGACAGCCCCTGGTGAAGTGGGCAGGGTGAGAGACACCGGCTCAGCTGGCCTGGGGTTGTGCAGCTGCCCCCTAGGAGGGGACGCTGAGCCAGAGGTGGCTGTGACCAGGCTGGACACCGGTCTCGCCCTTGCCCCTCCCCACAGCTGTGACTCCCACGGCTGTGGCCCTCGGATGGGAGGGTGGGACAGCGTGGACTCCGGGCGGGTGACTGCGGTCCAACCTCTACACACCGGCTGGCGGAGCAGCGCCCCGAGCCCACCTGGCTCCCAAGGGGACAGTGCCCGTCACTGCGGGGGGCGGGGCTTGCTCTCACACCCTGGACTCGCTGGTGCCCTTCAAGGGCAGACAAGGAGACAGACTTCACCTCGAGTCAGAATGATCCCAGACGCCACAGATTAAGCATGGGGCCAGCAACCGTGGGTAGGTCAAGTGTCAGCCTGCCCCACACATAAAAATATCACTAAATGAGGCTTCCCCTTTGCTCTTTTCAACAAAATATTTGGGAACCTGATTATTCCAGCCCAGTTGTTTCTGAAAATGAGGAGCGCTTCCACAGGGCACTGCTGAAGTGCACGGAGGCATTTTAATTGCCTATGAATATTCAAAACCTCATCATTGTTGCTGTTTGTAATTATCCAATTCCCTTGGCAGAAGCGTGCGGCACACTGTGGAAAAGGCGTCCATCCAGCACTGTGGCCGCCCTGTCCAGCCACTCCCGCAGCTCTCGGCCGCGAGTCTGCACCACCACGCCTGCGTTGGAGACGCGGGGATCGCACCTCCTCCTGGCACTGGGACGCCATGTGGTGCCTGGAGGGAGGGCATGGTCTGCGAGACCTCCTGGAGGTAAAACTGACTGACAGAAAACTCCAGCGGACACGGGGGCTTGGGCGCAGGGGTCCGTGTGTGACGGAACACGCCCCAACAGCTGAGGGTCTCGTCCCGGTTCTGCAGAGGTCGTGAGGGTGAAGTGGCGGGAAGCCAGTGTGAGATGGCGACCCTGGGAAGGTAGGTCAGAGAGGACGCCCGCTGCTGAGCGTCACTGCTTCCCACGCCAGCAGACTGGCCTCCTATGCCTGAACGCAGGACCCAGTCCTAGAAGTCACCCAACCCTCCCTGCTCCCCACCCCAGCCCCTGGGAGACTCGTTCTGCCCTGATGCCTGAAGCCAGTTCCCCTCGTAGCCCCACGCCAGGGATGCTCCCTGCACCTGCAGCGTAAGCTACTGGGTTGAGGCTGGTGAAGGTGGAATGACGGCCCTGGGCAGTGGCAGGATTGTACCCCCGACTGACGAATGCCCCACCTGCAGCAGAACCCAGGGCTGCGGACACTGTGTGAGTTCCAGGGGGCACCGCTGTCTGGGCCACCTCTGACGGCAGGAGCAACAAGCTCCACCCCCAGGACCAGGAGACCAGGGGAGAAACAGCAGCAGTCCGTGGTGTCCCAGGTGTTCGAGGCTGTCTGCCGGAGGGTGGGATGGCCCAGACTCATAGCCACGGAGTTGAGGCAAGGATCTGTCCCGAGAGTGAGCCCCCACCCCCATTCAGAGGGGTCCTTGAAAGGAAGACATCACCAGGCAGGGGAAGGGCCGGGCCCCAAGGAGGCAGATGAAAGCAGGGCTCAAAGCCCAAACACTAGGACACAAAATGCTGACTGTGTGAGGGCTGCGGCCACACACAGGGCACACAGAGACACTCCCTGGACACACAGGGACACCAGAGCGGAGACGGGTCGTCAGGAGTGTCCACACGTCCCCTCCACCATGGACGGCTGATGGGACTGAAGGGCGGGCCTCTGGGTGTGACCTTCGACGCTCCCTAAGAAACGACCGTAAATGTTTCCTCTCTGATCAGGTCCTGGGCTGTCCAGCACTGTTCTCCAGCCCCCATGATGGCCTCCCCTGCCCCCAGCACTGTGGGGAAGCCCTGGGAAGCCTCCTACCCTGGGTGGGGTGAGGACGGCACTCTAGGAGGACACGGCCCGGCCGCCAAGCCTTCCTCACGGAGCCTGCCCCTCTCGCCCCTGTCCTGTCCTACCCACACCTACCTGCTCAGTCCTGTCCCCAGACCTCTGGATTCTGTGCAGGGTCGCCAGAACTCCTGGTGATGACCCAGAGGGTTCCCCTGGCTGGTGCCTGCTCAGTGCCACGCTGCCCCATTGCATCCCAGCGGGACCTGCAGCCACGCTTCCTGGGTCCCTTCCCTTGTCCAACTTCATGTCTGAGTCAGGGGCCCACCTGTAGGGTCCCCAGGAACAACCTAGGGTGCAGACACCCATGGATGGCCCCAGCGGACCTTGCGGAGGGGGTCCCAGGACATCTCTGTGTGAGGCCGAGGCCATGACCCAAGGCCAGTTCTCTCGAAGTGAGGTCCCTCCCAGCGCTGCCACCCATGCCCAGTGCCAGGCTGAGCCTGGGGAGCTGGGTCAGGGACACACACCAGCCACATGAAAAGGGACCCACTCCAGGCAGCCCAAATGGGCCCCCAGAGTTATTGAGATAAGGTCACGTTCCCACCCCAGTCTTCTTTCTGCAGAGTGAAAAGGTGATGTTCACACAGTTGAGGTGGCAGGGCCGCGAACCACCACTTCATGCCCACAGTTCCCGAGGCAGCGTCAGAACAGTGGGCGGCGTCTCGCCAGGCACCCTCCGGGGCGCACAGGGTGCTCAGGCCTCCCACTCCTGGCTAGCTGACCCCACGCCACCAAGACTTCTCCCAGCGAAGCCCAGAGGAAGTGCCTCACGCCTCACCCCTCATCGGCACTCGCAAGCTTGGGGCTTTTTTGAAAGCTCACTGATTGTTCCATGGCCTGATGTCACTGGTTTAACATTTCTCGTAAATATAAACTCAAATGGTCATCACCTATGTGTATCTACATAATTACGCCTTTGATTTTTAAAATAAACTCTTAAAATATATGTAAGATATATACTTGGTAGTTACTTCTTAACTTAAGAATTCTCCTTTCTAATAGGACCGACCTTGTGCTGGCTGAAGGGAAGGGGGGGAACGGGTGGGGGCGGGGGGCAGCCACTGCGGGGACCCACACGGGCGCGCGCTCACAGCCGCTCCGCCCTTCTTAAGTCTGCACTTTGTGGGCTCAGCAGATGTGTGCTTCCTTAATGTAGCAGTTCTCGAGAATGTAAGAGCTATGCAATTTTTAAAAAATGAAACGCCTCTGAACTGGAACAATAACCCCCTCGTAAGCTGAGCCCTTGTGTTAGTTATTTCCAACAATACTCTTTTATTTCCTCCTTCAAATTAAGCAAAGTTATTTTGAGAACAAAAGAAAGTAATTACGACTGTGCTTCTGTTTGCAGGTACAGAAATGGAGCCCGAGTCCACTTGGGGAGAGGCCAGTTGAAGGAGCCTGGCCAAGCTGTACCCCTGGGGTGCCCCAGGGTGCGCCGGCGTTGGGGACGCACTGGCCACAGGACAGAGGGGGACGTGGGCCCGGGGTGAACAGAGCACAGGCACACCAGGATGCACTGCTGGACGTCGTGAGCTCCGGGACCCCGCTGTCTCCCCCTCCGTCTTGGTCCCCTGGACTCTGGGGCCGGACACGAGAAGCAGACAGCCAGGGTGACGCGTGCAGAGTGATGGCTCTGGGAATCGGGTGAAGCTCGGTGCAGCCCAGCCACCAGGAGGGCGTGTGTCAGGTCTCACAGGCTCTCACAGGGTGGTGTGATGGTCTGAGTGCTTTCCCAGAAACCCATCACCTCTGAACCGGAAAGCCTAGTCATGTCTCCTCACGGGTGGGCAGAGGTGGGGACCCTGGTCAGGACAGGCAGCTCACGACTCTGGGACAGTCCCGGTGAGCCCTGGGCATGCACAGTAGCTTGGAAGGTGAAGCCTCACAGAGAACCCGCGTCTCTCAAGTTCAGGTGCCAGAAAACATGAATGCACGTCACTCCCTTCAGTCCACTGTGTGCGGAGAGGCCCCCGAGGCCCCTGCCCACTGTCTGCGGGGCGACCCCATGGAACAGCCTTCTCAGCACCGGGGGAGCAAGTGCACGCAGCACGGGAGTGCCAGGCACCGCCCCGGCTCTTACCAACACCAGACCTCGGTCAGCCCCACACTGCTCCCCAGGGCAGACAGCAGTGTTACCACACTTTGAATGGGTGGGCACCCCGCTGCGGGCGGTCCAGGGGACTGCACAGCTCGTGCAATGGAGCCCAAGTGTGGGCTACCCCCACCTCTGGGCCTCGCCTGGGCTTGCCCAGCCCCCCTGGCCAGCACATCCTGGTGGAAACTGGTAGGGTGTCGCAGACAGAAAGCCTGTTGCTTGGTTTCTTGTATGATTTCACTTTCATAGATGTTCACATAATTATCAATAATAGACGCTAACACAAGTTAGCACTTACTAGAAATGAGATTCTGGAAAAGAGACAGAACTATTAACAACCCTTACGATAACCCCTGTTCCTGGACCCTGAACGATCCAGACACTCACTGTTCTGAACCGCACTTTTGGGCTAAGACCAGGTAAGGGCTCCCAGCACGTGCTGGGCAGTACTTGTCAAAATCACCTGCACAGATGACTCCTGTCCTCATGACACGTCTGTGAGGGAGGTGCTAGCACTGCCCTCCACCCCAGGGTGCCCGCCTGTCCCAGCCTGCACTGTGGGGGACAGGTAAAGTATTTGCAGGTTCGAATTTGGTGCTTACTTCCCAAGTCCCTGGTCTTGTAACTACTAGTCCATTTTCACATTAACACAGCTGAAAACTCCCCCGGTCATTCAAAGAATGCGGTTACTCCTTGGCTGTGTTTTGTAGAGGAGCAGGTGAACTAAAAGGAGAGCAATGTTCAGGTGCGTCGCCTCCTTGTCGACGAGGCAGCTGAAGCCACCGCCGAGCGACAGTGTCCTTCCAGGTCACTGCCAGACTTTCCACACAAACGGGGGAATCATTACCACAAGCACAGCGTTTCAAAGATTTCCCATTCCTTGATTTTACTCCTTGAAGTTGAACTTGATCTTTACTTTGAGAAGTCGGGTGCTCTTCAAATTCTTATGACTCCCTTGAACTCATCAATAATTTAGAGATCAAAGATTCTAAGGAGACCTTCCCTTTTTCTTTCCCATCCTACTGTTGAAACACATGAATTAGCACTTGTCAGTTAATAAGACAGCCAAAGATTTCGGTCTATATTGGGAACGAGCTCATTTTCATCTGGAGTTCGTGAAGCCAACGCTGAATTTCCTTTTTTGTCACGTATTCATTATTCCAATATATGTTTTAAGCACCTAATGTGCGATCAAGCAAAGCCCAGAGACACGGCCCTCCGAGAACACAGAAGGAGCCACAGGGGGGGCTGGGCACACGAGCTGTGCTTGGCGGGAACTGAGGGTGGCAGGCAAGGCCCCTCGCAAATGCCAGCCACCAAGAGTGGCCCTGTGACAGCACTGGCAGACGGGAAAAGGCAGTGCTGGTGTCGAAGGGTCGGCTGTGCCATTAAGCATTTGGTTAAAGATACAACATGTGATCAAATGAGGGGCTGCAGGGTGTGTCTGAGGAAGACGTCTGGGCTCTGTCTGGGTTCCCGGGAGGAGAAGTGAGCACCAGCACCCACTCCGGGCCTCGCTCCACCCACGGTGGGATCTCCGGTGGGGGGAGGGTGGCTCTGTGACTGACGTCCCACAGTCACCTTCTGGGGGGAGCCACACTTCACCGTCTCCTACTTCACCGATGGGCATCTGGGCCCAGCAGGCGCAGGCCCGCCCACTGCCACGCAGTTGGGTGGCTGAGGCAGTCCCATCCCGGGCCAGGCTGTCCCTCATGACGACACTGCCCGCAGCTGGGGCGGGACCTGGCGCAGCAGTGGGGGTGTGGGGAGGGAAGCGGCTGCTCCTTCCCACCACCTGCCTACACTGCCGTCTGCCTGTAGTCAGCATCCCAGTCTGGGGTTTCGGGTTCCATGGGTAACCCCTGAATATCTAGGGAGACTCACCCGCACTAAGCTGTGTAAGACATGCACGCACCAGGGCTATCTCTGCGGGAGCACGTAGGAGTGTGAAGTTGTTACAGAGCAAAAGGGAGGGAGGAGGACCCAAACATGCAAAGGGGCCCGGGACGGTGATGCTCTTACTGAAAGAAATTCGGGTCCGTCTTGTCCGCCGCCATATAGGAAAGATATCTCTCAATGCCAGAGATTGGTGAAAAGGAAAGGAAAATGTTTATTTTGTGCTATACAAAATATAAGGTAGTGACCTAATAATTTTTACCAAAATCCCCAAAAAATCTTAAAGTCCCTTAAGACACCCACTAAACGCACACAGTTCTTCCTTCCCCCTTGCCCAGTCTGGGGTACCGTATCTCAGGAAAGGAAAGATAGAAGTCCAGTCTCAGGCAGTGTCTGGATCTTCCCAGTAATCTGTGCTTGGCTGGTAGGCCTCTCCCGGTT
>PVIA01010752.1:0-49695 GCA_004024845.1 Tonatia bakeri
TCCCTCCCTCCCTCCCTCCCTCCCTTCCTCCCTTCCTTCCTTCCTTCCTTCCTTCCTTCCTTCCTTCCTTCCTTCCTTCCTTCCTTGGCTTCTAGAAGTGATGGGGCTATTGTGGATGAGCATAAAGGAATACCTGGCAATAACTTCTTTAGGCCAATGACCAAGGACAAGAAAGGAAATTGGATGTTTGAGTGAATACCATTGCAGATAAATGGCACTTGAGGGTCAGAATCATTTCCTCTTTCCTGGGATGTGGTACAATTAGGCTCCCTCCACAGGGTAGAAATCAGATATAACACTGGGAAACCAGGACTGTGGGGGAGGGCATATGAGGGTAGATGAGGGGATGCATCTTTAAATTTAACAAGATGACATTTTCATCTATGCTTATAGAAACATCGATATACAAAAAGTGGTATTCCTGGATCACCTGGGTTTATGGTCTGTGATTTGGACCTGGTGCTATACTTTCCTTATACTTCTGTTTAGTTACAACAGCCTCTGCTAACAAGGACTGAAAAAGATTGAGCTGCAGCATGGCTTGATCCAAGGCTAGAGACTCATGAACTGTAAAAATCTTACCATAGCACTTGAAATACGCTGTCATAAATTGAAAAAAAATCAGTACACTGTGAAATACTGGCCTTCTGCAGTAGCATAAAGATGATTTTATATATAAACTTGGAAAATGGGGGCCTGGAGAGAAAAGCATGCATAGTCTTAGTGCAAATGGAAAGCTAAGTCTTGCTGTTTTTTAGATTGATGACATTCCATCAGAATTTATTAGTTTTTCTTTTAGAGTTGAAATTAAAATAAAAATGGAAAATAACCAAATTATAGGAGAGGAATTATTCAAAGGAGGTCAATATTTTGAGAACATATGTAAAAAGAAAGGTGTTGTGTTAGCTTTAGAAGTTAGCCTAAATGACCCAATTGACACTGTATTTCAACCAATCCATAATTAGATCAGCCCATGTTCAATTAAACGATGCCCTTGAATTAGAACACGCTCTGTATCACAACTATGACAAAATTATTAATACAAATAAAGTTCTTAGAGGTCTTTGGGGACTCTTAGAGTCATGAATCATACCAAGTAAAACAATATGTACAATTGCAATAGTGACAATTGATATAACTTTGCCTGGTAATATTAAGTAGTGGTTAAAATCCTGGTCTTTGGATTCCCATCCACACTGATTCAAAAGCTGGGTCTACCATTGAGTGTGTGACCCTGGGCAATGTACTTTCCCTTTCTGTAAATTGGGAGTATATTTACAGTTCCATAGTATTATTATAGATATTAAATTTGATTACATATTTTAATGTGCCTGGCAATTGTCATAATTTATATTATTATTAAAAATTTTACTAATTGGAGGTATTTTTAGCAGCCAGACCTATGATATATTGTTCTTTGTTGGTTTAACCATATATGTTTAACTATTGAGACTTTATGATTTCTGCATTTCCTAAATAATTTAATTTTGTTACACATTAGAAATTTTTTTTACTCAGAAGCAAAGTCTTACTTATTTATTTATTTTTGAACCCTGAAACACCAATCCAAAGGAACCTGTGCACCCTGATGTTCATAGTAGCACAATTTACAATAGCCAAGTGTTGGAAGCAACCTACATGGCCAACAGTAAATGAATGGATCAAAATACTGTGTATCATTTACACATTAGACATTAATGATACATGATAGAAGCTTTCCTATGGGTTTTCACAAAATATGGCCCAAAATCCATGAAAAGACAGTGAATAAAACAATGAGATTTTTAGGCAAAAATATATTCTTTATGGCTTCTTAAACAACATAGAGAAAAAAGAAAATTTTAATGGCATCTAGCTGTTATTAATGATAATAATAATGTAATAAATACTATAGCAATTAATATTCTATTTGGTAGCATTCTTATTTCTGTCATTCAGGAGATTTTAACAAAGTAAAATGGTGAGCTTTTGTATACTAAGCGAGGAAAGAGGAGGGTGCTGTTATGAATTTGCTCTGAGGGAACTATAAATGCAGAAGAATAAACAAGTACATTAATGTCATCCTAATGAAATAATTCTTCCAGGCCTCCTATCTCAGTTTCCTCTTCAAATAAAAGAGTTACTTAGAAAATGAATTTAAATTTCATTAAATCAGAATTTTGAAAATGTTGAGGCCCCTAGACTAAACTGAGGAAAACATAGCTTTATACATTTTTTAGAATTCACTTTTGAGACAGAATATAGTTTATTTGGAAAATATCTTGGGAGACAAGGTAGAAAAAAACATCTAGGCAGAGTAGCAAAAAAAAAAGAAAAAAAAGGAGAGCTTAGAAACATTTTGGACAACATGAAGTATAACAATATCCACATCAGTGGAATACAAGAAGGACAATAGAGCAAGCAAGGGATCAAGAATCTATTTGAAGAAATAATGACTGAAAAATTCCCTAGTCTAGTGAAGAAAAAAGACAACTAGTTCAGGAAGCTCAGAGAACCCCAAACAAATTGGACCCAAAGAGGCCTACACCGAGACACATTATAATTAAAATGACAAAGCTTAAATACAAGGAGAGAATTCTAAAATCTGCAAGAGAAAAGCAGGTAGTTACCTACAAGGGAGCACCAATTAGATTGTCATCTGAATACTCAACAAAAACATTGCAGGCCAGAAGGGAGTAGCAAGAAATAGTCAAGGTGATAAAAAGCAAGGACCTATAACCAAGGCTACTTTACCCAGCAAGGCTATCATTTAAAATTGAAGGAGAAATAAGGAGCTTCCCAGACAAGAAAAAAAAGCTAAAGGAGTTTGTAAACACCAAATGAGCACTTCAACAAATGTCAAAGGGCTTGCTCTAAGAGAACAAGAAAATGAGAAAGAAAAAAAAGGAGCACCATTTTAACGGTAAAATGGTACTACATACATATCTATCAATAATCACTTGAAATGTAAATGGGTTCATCAGGGGTGCCCAACCTGCAGCCTGTGGGCTGTTTGCAGCCCAGGAGGGCTATGAATGTGGTCCAACACAAAATCATACATTTACTTAAAACATTATGAGATTGTTTTGGTGATTACATGTTGCAATGTATTTAATGTGTGTCCCAAGATGACAATTCTTCTTCCAGTGTGGCGCAGAAGTGCCAAAAGGTTGGACACCTCAGGTTAAAGGATGTAACCAAAAGACATAGGGTAGCTGAATGGATAACATAAAAAGACCCATATATATGCTGCTTCCAAGAGACACATCTCAGATTGAAAGATACACTCAGACTAAAAGTAAAGGGATGGAAAAAGATATTTCGTGCAAATAGAAAGAAAAGAAAAGCTGGGGTAGCAGTACTCAGCCTGACAAAATAGACTTAAAAAATGCTATAGTAAGAGACAAAGAAACACACTACACAATGATAAAGGGAACCATCCAAAAAGAGGATATAACCCTAGTAAACATTTACTCACCCAATATAGGAAATCTTGATGGACATAAAGGGAGAAGCAAATAAATATGTGGAGCAAATCTTGATGGACATAAAGGGAGAGATTGACAGAAACACAGCCATTGTTGGGGATTATAACAACCCCATTGACTTTACTGGATAGATCTTCCAGGCAGAAAATCAACAAGGAGATAGTGGCCTTCAATGACACACAAGATCAAATGGGTTTAATTGATATCTTCAGAGCATTTCACCCCAAAGCAACAGAATATACATAGTTTTCAAGTGCACATGGAATATTTTTTTAGGATAGACCACCTGTTACAACATAAGTCTCAATAAATTTAAGAAGATTGAAATCATATCATGCATCTTCTCTGACCACAATGCTATGAAACTAAAAATCAATCACAAGAACACTGAAAAACACACAAAGACATGGAAGCTAGATAACATGTTATTAAACAATGAATGGGTCAACAATGAGATCAAAGAAGATATCAAAAGATACCTTGAAACAAATGAAAATGAGAACACAACAATTCAAAATCTGTGGGACATAGTGAAAACAAAAAATGTCAAAAAAAACCCAACCTAACTTCACACTTAAAGGAATTTGAAAAAGAACAACAAAAAAAGTAAACAGAAGAAAGGAAATGATAAAAATCAGGGCAGAGATAAACAAAATAAAGTTTGAAGAAATGATAGAAAAGATCAACAAATCCAAGAGCTGGTTCTTTGAAAAGATAAACAGGATTGACAAATCTTTAATTAGACTCATCAAGAAAAAGAGAAAGAACCCAAATAAATAAAAGCAGAAATGAAAGAAGAGAAAGAATAACTGACACCAAAGAAAAGGGGGAAGGGTTTTCCGGAACATGTATAAAGGACACATGGACAAAACCAAAGGGGGACAGGATGAAGGGTGGGAATTGGGGACAGCTGGGATGGAGGGAAGTGGTGGGGGGAAAATGGAGACAACTGTACTTGAACAACAATAACAAAATATGAAAAAAAGAAATATAAGGAGTATAAGAAAATATTATGAACAACTGTATGCCATCAAACTGGACAACCAGGAGGAAATGGATAAATTCCTAGAAACATATGATCTTCCAAAACTAAATCAGGAAGAATCAGAGAATCTGAATAGACAGATTACACCTAGCGAAATTGAAGCAGTGATCAAAAAAATCCCAACAAACAAAAGCCCTGGATAGGATGGCTTCATAGGTGAATTTTAACAAACATTCAAAGAAGAACTAACATCTCTCCTTCTCACACTATTTTATAAAATTCAGGAGGAGGGAAGGCTCCCAAACTCATTTTACGAGGCCAGCATTATCTTAATTCCAAAACTAGATAAAGACACTACAAAGAAAAAACATTATAGGGCAATATCACTGATGAACATGGATGCCAATATCCTCAACAAAATATTAGCAAATCGAATACAGAAGTGCATCAAAAAGATCATATACCATGATCAAGTGGGATTTATTCCAGGAATGCAAGATTGGTACAACATTTGCAAATCAATAAATGTCATTCAGCACATAAACAAAATGATGGATAAAAAAACACATGATCATATCAATAGATGCAGAAAAAGCATTTGATAAAAGCCAGCACCCATATGATAAAAACACTTAGCAAGGTGAGATTAGACGGAACATACCTAAACATAATGAAGACCACATATGACAAATCCTCTGCCAGCATTGTACTTCGTGGGCAAAAACTACAAGCATTCCCCTTAAGATCAGGAACAAGACAGGGATGTCTGCTTTCACCTCTTTTATTCAACACAGTACTGGGAGTCCTAGCCATAGAAATCAGACAAGAAGAAATAAGAGGCATCCAAGTTGGAAAGGAAGAAGTAAAACTGTTATTATTTGCAAGGTAACCATGACCCTGTATGTAGAGAACCCCAAAGATTCCACTAAAAAAACTACTAGAATTGATAAATGAATTCAGCAAAGTAGGAGGATACAAAATAAATATGCAGAAATGAGTTGCATTTTTGTATGCTAATGGCAAACTAATGGGGGAATTGAGAAAACAATCCCACTGAGAATTGCTTCAAAAAGAATAAAATACCTAGAAATAAACCTAGCCAAAGGTTAGGTTTATAAAAGACTTGCATACAGAAAATTATAAGACACTGAAGAAAGAAATTGAAGCAGATATAAATAAGTGGAAGCACATACAATGTTCATGAATAGGAAGGAATTAACACCATTAAACTATCCATCCTATCTAAAGCAATCTATAGGATTCAGTGCAATTCCTGTCAAGATGCCAATGATGTATTTCACAGAACTAGAACAAATATTTAAAAAATTTATATGGAACCGCAAAAGATCTTGTATAGCAACAGTGATTCTGAGAAAGAAGAACAAAGTTGGAGAAATCTTGCTACCTTATATCAAACTATACTTATAAGGCCATAGTAATCAAAATTGCATGGTTTTGGCATAAAAACAGACATATAGATCAATGGAACAGAATAGAGAGTCCAGAAATAAACCCATACCTTTACAGTCAAATAATATATGACAGGGGAAGCAAGCACATACAATAAGCTAAAGATAGTTCATTCAATAAATGGTGTTGGGAAAATTGGACAGATAAATGCAGAAAGATGAAAGCAGACCACTTTCTTATACCACACACAATAATAAATTCAAAGTGGATCAAAGACTTAAATGTTAGAGCCAGAACCATAAAAATCCTAGAAGAAAACCTGGGCAGCAAAATCTCAGACATTGCTCATAGCAATTTTTTATCGAATATATCTCCCCAGGCAAGGGAAACAAAAGAAACATTAAACAAATGGGACTACATCAAACTAAAAAGTTTTTGCACAGCAAAGGAAAACATCAACAAAATAAAAAGACAACCCACAGAATGGGAGAACATATTCATAGATACATCTGGTAAGGGGTTAATACCCAAAATTTGTAAAGGACTTATAAAACTCAACACCAAAAAACAAAACAAAACACCAAACAACTTAATTAAAAATGGGCAAAGGACCTGAATATATATTTCTCCAAAGAGGATATGCAGATGGCCCATAGACGTATGAAGGAATGTTCAGTGTCACTAATCATCAGAGAAATGCTAATTAAAACCACGATGTGGTACCATCTCATACCTATCAGAATGGCTATCATCGAAAATCAGCAGACAACCATGCTGGTGAGGATGCGGAGAGAGGGAAACACTTTGCAGTGTTGGTGGGACTGCAGGTTGGTGTAGCCACCATGGAAAGATGTGTGGAGATTCTTCAAAAATATTAAAAATGGATCTGCCTTTTGACCCAGTGATCCCATTTCTGGCAATATATCCGAAGGATCCCAAAACACTAATTCAAAAGAACATAACCACCCCTGTGTTCATTGCAGTGTTATTGATTAATCACTAAGATATGGAAGCAGCCCAATTGTCCATCAGTAGATGAGTAGATAAAACAACTATGGAACATTTACACAATGGAATACTACTTGGCCATAAAAAGAAGAAAATTTTACCCTTTGCAAAAACATGAATGGACCTGAGAACATTAAGCTCAGTGAAATAAGCCAGTCAGAGAAAGACAAATACCATATGATTTCACTCATATGTGGAATCTAAAGAACCAAGTGAATTAACAAGCAAAACAGAGTCAGACTCATAGATGGAGAGCAGGGTGACAGCTAGTGGCTGTGGAGGGCTGGGGGAGGGAGTGAGGTTGGAGGGTAGGGGGATTGAGCAAAAAGGAAAAAGAACTCATGGACATGGAGATCAGTGTGGTGATTGCAGGGGGCAGGGAGGTGTAAGGGGACTAAATGGTAATCGAAAAATACAATAAAAATTAAAGTTAAAAAAGAATGTTAATGGTCAATTGCACCAGATGTTAGACCTCGGTCCTTGAACATTGTCTAAGAATTCAGAACCAAGACTGAAATACAAGAGTTTATGTAGAAAGTCACAGAGGTAGAAGAAGTGAGTCACGGACAAAGAAGTGACACAGCTGTGCTGGGTGGGCTCAGGAGACAAGTTACAGAGGTGAAAGAAGGGCTCTTGGAGTTTAGGAGAAAGAGAGCGAAGGTACAAACCTTGAGGGGAGAAAGGGGGAGGAAAGGTGTGGGTATGAGAGAGATGGGGAAGATGTGGGGGGAAGAGAGGGAGAAGAAGAGAGACAGATTGAGAGAGCGCATTCTTTGTCTTTCATGCTTTTATCTGGAGTCTCTGGAGGATCTCAAAAGAATATTCATCAGCTTTTCAGGTGTGTCTCTTCAGGGTTATGGTTTCCACTGATTGGTTGGGGCCAGGCAGGGGATCTTTAGTCATTGCAGCTGGTCCTGATGTCAGCCATGGCGTTGCCCTGCCTGGCCTTGCTCTGCCTGGCCTTGCTGCCTTTCTGGACCTGGAGCTGAACTGAGGCCAGATGTTATCTCTAGGGCTTAATGCTTAAGGGAGTGGTCATGCACAGGCTTGTATGGGAGTTGTATGAGGCTATTCTCTGGCCCACTTGTTTCTCTTCCAAGGGGGTCTGCCACATGACTACAACATGCCAGGGGAGGAAGGGTCAGGAGAGGATTCAAAACCACATGACGAGTGATGTGAAAGGTCAGGAGTTCTAAACTGAATGACCAGTGATATGCTAGGGGAGGAAAGGTCAGCCTGGGAGCATGGTCCCAGCCCAGTTTTACCTGTTGCTAGGCACCTGGGGCTTTCTGCTCTGGTGACTAGGTACGCTTGGCTTATCCTTCCTACTCTGTTCTTGTCTAACTGCCTACTATATCAAGATGGGTACTAGACTTATCAGGATGATCAGTTCACAAGGTATATAAATGTTTAATCACTATGTTGTACACCTGAGGCTAATACAATATTGTGTGCCAACTGTAATTAAAAATAAACTAAAACAAAAAAGAAAATACCAGAGCTATTTTACACTTTTGCCTGAACTGCAGAGTGACCAAAATTTTTCTCTTGCTTTATACTTTTTATGAGTTAGTTTTATTATTGGTGAATCTTAAGAGGATAAGAATGTGAAAGCAAAAATCAATGCATGAGGAGCATTAAGAAAGTAGACTGCTTCTTGGTAGGGATTTTGTCATGACCTTGGTCAATAAGCAGAGCAGCAGAGAGGGAGAGAGGGAGTTAGTAAAGACAGGGTATCGTTTCTTGAGAGTCTTTACTGGAGTCAAAAGGTAGCGGTGATCCTTTGAAAGCAGAACTCTACTGCAGTAAATGAAGCTCTTTTACAAGCCCCTTCATTGCTGCTGTTAACGCCTGACAGTGAAGCTATTTTAACTTTTAATTTGCTGAAAAGTAAATAAGGCAGCTGTCTTCACAGTAGGAAGTTAGGGGTGAGTGTTGGAGAAACAGCTTCTCCTTTCATATAAATTAAAGGAGAATGTACTAGAGAAAAGTTCACTGTTACTCTACAGACTCTCAGCAGGCAGGCCAGAGTATCTTCTTTTGTGATTGTCTTACTCTTTCTTTTAGCTTGCTAAACACCTGAGAGCTGAGGGCAGATTTCAGACCGACAGCTTTGAAGCATCCCTTCTCTTTTGTCTCTTCCTCTGCCTTCCCAGACGCCAAAAACCAGAAGACTTTTTGGATGATGTCTGAATTTAGGAATCTATTTAGTGTTTTCATTAAACCTTTATTCTTTTTTTATGACATTTATTTTTATCAAAGCATTTTCCTAGAGGAATTGAAGCATATGTAACAAGAACTAAGATCGCACCTGTTTTTCACTAAGTAGGAGCCATGTTAGCATCTTTGTCAGCGTTGCATGTGATCTACTAATGGCAGCAGCTTCTGGATGATTCCTTTTGATGTTGCCCTCTAAAGGTCTCATCAGAGAGCATTACTCTCTGCATTTTCCCCTTCTGACTTCTGGTGGTTTTGTTTTATTTGGCTATTGATTGGTATTACACATCCCTCTTAATGCTAACATTAGTTGATGCTTTATAGGAGCACTTAGTGGAAAATTACTGCATATAGGTAGAAAGTTCACGAGATAGTTTGAACTACATGTCTGGGATGTATCATCAGCCAAATATATATTCTAACTATAGGGCTGATTGGGAATTTTAGTAAGTTGATTCATTTAACTTATCTCTGCTGTACTTTTTGTCTTTTGTAGGGTAGCATGCATTATTAGATCAATGCAAAACTCCCCTTTGTACTCAATATAATACATTTTTAATGGTTAATGATTGTGTAGATAATCTCATACAGGGGAGCAAAAGTGTTTCTCTTTGGTTATCATTATAAATTTACTCCTGAACAAATTAAAAATGAAATCATCATTCCTGTCAGAAATGAACAGGGAAGCAAAGGCTTATTAAGAATTTGCTTTCCCCTTGGTGAAATATATTACCAATAATCATTGCAGTCCATAATGCATGTAGTTTGGCACGGTGTATCGATTCGTGTTGATTTAATGATTTAGAAACCGTTTTTGTTTTACTCTTTTTGATCTTCCCTTCTGGGGACTTGCAGTCACATATCTTGTGTAAACAAGTTTGCATTATGGTAATCAGGCCAAACCTGTACTGTGTCGGGACAAATGCAAATTAGGAGGCTTGATTCTCCCTGTTGAAAATAAGGGAAGAGATTTCTCCCAACATTTTCTTTTTTAATGATGATTATTATTTTTTTAAATTTTATTTTAATTATTGTTCAGTACAGTTTTCTGCCTTTTACCCCGTCCCAGCCCACCCCCCCAGCCCTCCCCACCTCCCTCCCATCTCCACCTCCCCTTGTTTTTGTCTACGTGTCCTTTACACCAACATTTTCTTAGGACATTTGCTTTAGCAAACTTGTCATTGTTAAGCACTTTCTTTCTTTCAAATGTATATGATTCCTGAAAATCGGATAGGCTTCTTCTCAGCTTATGACCCAGGCATATTTTTCTCAAGGACCTGGGAGCCCTCTCTCTGGAGTGCAGACATCAAGGGACAGGGCGCCCCTGTCTCCCAGTGTTGGGGGGAGGGCAGGAGCCACATTTGGTGGAAGTCTTGTACCTTCCAAGTTGCAAAACTACTGCTTGTCATAAAGATATGAGAAGTTTGTTTTTCCTCCGGATAAAACCAATTACCAGGTAAATTTAAGATGAACTGTGCGTGACAAATGATGCTGTCAAGTCCTCTTACTTGAGGACTGGTTATTGTTTATCTTACAAATAGGTATGTAAGGATTTGTACCTGCTTGGCTGTATAAAAAAATGGATTTCCTTCCATCTTTTCAATCTCTTAGCAGATTGCATGTGATGACATTACATTCTGGTTTAATTCTTCTTCAGAAATAGAACTTTCCCCCCCTACCCCCTCTATTGCCTTTGTGGAAAGGATTCCTGTGTTGTGAGAAGATTTTATTTTTAGTTGTATTTCCCCAACCGTGGTCATGAGCTATTATATAGAAAGTTAACACTTTGACCAGTTTGTGCCTTTGGTTGTGCTGTGTGTTTTCTTTTCTTAATCAGATGTTCAATTCAGAAAGAACTCTCTTGGCTAAAAAGCCCTGAGGATTAAACAGTATTATGTAAAAAGAAAACAAGACATTTATTAGCTTTTTTTTTTTTTTTTTTTGCAAAAGAACAGTCTCCCAAATTCAGCTGTTAAAGCTATTGTGTAGAGAGCATTAGCTAAGTGGCACGTTTGTCACTTTGTCTTTTAATTATTACTTAATAAATTCTCTGAAACAATCTATTTTAGGCTAATTTTATTCTATTCAAGTTATCACTATTCATCTTAAATATCACTTGCTTTCGGTTATGTAGTTTGTAGTATCCTGCAAAATGTTAAACTTGGCATTGCTAACTCAAAGGTGACTTGCAGCACAGGAATGATTTATGCCTGTGGAATTGCAGAGGTCTAAAAATAGGGCTTGATGTTACATTAATATGTACTGCGGTACACAGGCACAATAGGGTTAGAGGAGGATGGAGTTTCATCCCTGACTCTCAGTTTGCTTGCTTTTGTCTCCACATCTGAGCAGCACTGGAATAATTAGACATTGCTCATTTGTCATTTGTATCATTTTCTATCAGTGCACACCATCCTGCCCTGTCAGCTCCCCAGTGTTTACAAGGGAGCATGTAGCCTGTGAATAGCCATTCTGCACAACTCTAGTTGCTGTCTTAATTTGAAGATATCCTTTGTATATTGGATTGGACACTAACAGCCCATTGCTGCTGGGTTCTGATGGGGTAAGTACATGACTTTGACCTTAGGGTGAGATCAGAAATGAAAGTGTCCAGCTAGATATACAGGAAATATAGATTCCAGAAAGTTGTTTTTGTTAGCAAGGTGAATGCCAGCAGTTCTGGACAAGCAGCATTTCTGAGTGAATGGCAAACATTTTAGTCAATGTTTCCTCTGGTTAGATGCTTCTGATTTCAGATGTGATAAGTGTTAGATGACAGTGTTGACAGATGCTTTTCTTCAACTTTTCTGAGTATGAACTCTGATTAGATGTGAGGAAGTCATGTGACTGAGTTCACACATCTTTGTCAACAGGGTTATAGGTTTCATTAACATAAGTGTGTGCTGTAGAAAAAGAAATCAAGGCTAGTACCATCCAGAATACATAAGGGTGACTTAGGAATTGAATAGCTTCTCTCTTTGTTGGATGGACTATTACTAACACAAAAAGATGGAGAAGAAACTGAGCTCAGGATACTCCCAGAGCCTTCTTCAATGAAATCCATGAGGATTGAACATGGTAGCTATGGATTCACTTAAATATCATAAGTTGCTGGCTTAGTTTTTCTCTGAATATATTTAATTATCTTTATGCTGCTGAGGCAGTTGGGTCCAGGATATATTACTGTCCAATAATAAAATGGTTGCTTAGATTTTGGTGGAATTCTGTAAAGGCATGGTAATTTAGAACATTTCTGACACTGTTGGTAGCGCAGCTCTTGGCATTTACCTGAAAAGACCCCAGGGATCACCATCTCAGCAATAATTTTCCATTTTTGTAATGCTTCTGTGTTGCTGTGGTGTCACCACATGGAACACACTATAGTAGTCATCAGTTGCCAATTTAAATACAATGGGAAGATTAATCTAATTTTCAGGGAGTGTTAACCTGATCTCAGTAAATGCTGATGCTTCATTTAATTGTGACCTGTAAATTATACTTTATGAAGAAAGAAGTCTCATGTTTTCATGACATGAACCATTGAAAAGTCATGATAGTGTGACTATTTTTTAAAATGGACTGAGAAAAATATTTTAGATGTAGCAGTAGTTTCTGAATCCAGGCTGTTCCATTTTAATCCAAATAAAAACCCAGTGAATGTGTTCGGATTACCTACTTCATACTCAAAAAGATATATAGTCAGAGGAGGACAAAGCACTAGTTATAGTGAGAGCAGGTCACTATACTCTTATGCTCTTACAGTTAATGATACAGCAAGAAGAAGCCTGCTCCCACCAGCTTTACCTCAGCTTCTTAACTAGAAAAACTCCTACTTATCCTTCAAGACCCATTAGTAATGTTGGCGTTTTTCCCCCTCTGTGACTCTTTCCCAACCTCCTGTTCTACCCACAGGCACAGATGATTACCCTTTCAGCTCTTCATTCATGTTTTGTTAGCATTGCTATTTTATGTATGCTTTAGAATTTATTTATGTATTTTCCTCCTTCCCTTGACTATGAGTTCCTTGAGGATAGGGACTATTTCGTATTTATTTTAATATACTGTTGTCTAATGCTAAACCTAGTATTAGTTCTGGAATAGGTATTCAGTAAGTATTTAGAGAAAAATGAGAAATATAAATGGACTCCCAAACAGACTTGCAAAATGGTCCATCCTTGCTGTGTTGGAGTAAAACTTTCTGTGGAGGGTGGTGATGGTGCGTGCCTTCCCCGTGATGGGCTGCTCTCGTGAAAGCTGTGCCTAGGCGCCTGCAGCCTATCGGCTGTAGATCTGCCTTGGAACCTAATTGCATTTTACAATGCTTTGGGGACACTTTCAGGAAAAAAGCCAGGTCTGGGTTTATAGCAGAACTAACTCTCAATCTAAAGAAATTTGATAACCAGCTGTTGTATGATGAGTGTGCATCTCCAGGTAAATGCAAAATACAGTTCATGTAAGTTCAAATTTGTGATAAAGCATGATTGTGGATCAAAGGTGTTTCATTTTTTTGCAACTTTAGATTTATTTAGGAGATGGTCTGATAATTTGGTGTCAGCCACGGCACTGTATGGGTTAAGTCCATGAGTCAAATATATATTGGCTCTTGGAGACCTCAGGTGAACCTGGGTTGTTGGTCAAGAAACCTTGATTGTGGAGTGCTGGCTTCTTAAGCTGCTCTAATATACAAAGAATGTCTGGAGTCCTCAGGACTTTCCTGGGCCTTGGTTAATTCTGGAGCACTCTTGAAAAACAGACTCTAATCACAGTTGTTATTGGATAATCCGCCATGTCTGCATCGTGTTTGCTCATGCACACTGAGTTTCTGCATGTATGGGTGTTGTCTGAAGTCACATCAGGCTTCCATAACAGAATATCATAGACTGGGTGACTTCAACAGCAGGCATTATTTCTCATAATTTTGGAGCCTGGACAGCTGATATCTGCTTGCCAGCATGGTCTGGTTCTTGGTAATGGTTTCTCCTTTTGGGTTACTCTTCTGGTGGTGTTCTCACATGGCAGAGAGAGTGAGAATGTAAATTATTGTGTTTCTTCCTACAAGGACACTAATTCCATTTATAAGGGCTCTACCTTCATACTCTAAATGCTTCCTTAAATACCTCACCTTCTAGCAACATCACAGTGGAGGTTAGGATTTCAAGATAATCATTTTGGGAGTGGGGACACAAACATTCAGCACATAATAGGTATGTCTTAAAGTGTCACAATTAAAAAGTATTCCATAGGAAACTATAGGATGTAGGTTATCATAGTGATTAAGACCTCTTGTTTTGATTTATCTGTACCAACTTTTTTAAAGCTCATTTCTTCAGTTTTTATAATAATGGTAATACAAGTAGTACCTATGTTTAGGCCACTGCATGAGTTTGGCATTGTCTATTCCCAAGGATGATCATTCATATTGTAGTCTATGTGACTAGCATCCTGAAGTTTGAGGAAAACAATGAGTACAGTCACTAGTGGAAGACCTGCTTGGTTATGAGAATTAATGGGTCACTGCATAGAGAGGGATCAGCACCATGCATGGCATTCAGGAAGCGCATAACAATTGATTGCTTTCATGGTTACAGGAAGGTCCTCACTGTTCTTTTAAGAAGGCGGGTAGGATTAGGGGTATGAGCTGGGCTATCACAAATAATATTTTAAAGTGATGCTAGCAGGTAAGTATGGGATTGAAAATATTCATTTCATAATCATTGCTAGAGTCTGTTTAGAGGTCAGCTTGTTTGCTAGGAATCCCACACCAAACTGTTAAAATATATAATTACAGCTACATTTTATGTATTTGGAGGTGATTTTCTATCTCTAATACTGCTTTCTGAGATGTCAATCCTTTAGAGTATAACTTTTACTAATAGTGAGAAAGTAAACTGAGGCCTCCAGAATAATGATTTTTAAAGTCCTTACTATGAGGACATAGAATTGACTTTGAGTTCTTCCAGAATTTTAATGACTCTCAAAAAACTTACAGTTTTTAAACAACATGGTCATCTTGTTTCCCCATCCGTAGCAGATTGGAGGAGCAAATCTGTAGGGGGTGTTGTGTGTGTTTGTGCGTGCACGCATAGGTGTGTGGGGACCTAGTATTCTGAAGAGGCAGTGCTTGTGGTGCGTGCAGTATGCTGTGACAGCAAGTGGAATCATCCAAAGCTTGAGTGGTAAAAAAGAAAACTTAAAAAATACTCCATATTGGTAATTATCCCTGAGTCATTAAGAAAATATGTTCAATAATTTCTATTTTAAAAGGAAATTCACATCTAAAATTCATTCTCATTTTATGAGCATTTATTAACTAAAACATGATCTACATGAGAAAAAATTTGGTAGCTGAGAGGAGGCGGCATGATACGGGAACATAGGAGCTGGAGTTGGATTGGATTGTCATTTCATCCAGATTCATCTCTTCTGCTTAAAGGATGTGGGCAGGTTACTTAATGCTGTGATCTTGGCTTTCTTATCTTTATTATCTGTAAAGTGGAAGGGATACTTCCCACCACGAAGGGGTGCTGTGAGGCTAGGATGACATTATATATGTCAAGTGAAGCCAGTAAGGGCCTGGCATATTGCTTCCTCTCAATATATTATTTGCCTCCTTATTTGCTTGGTGAAATGTATTTATCTGAAACACCCCATTCTCACTGAGATTTCACTACATTGCTATTTCTGTGACTGGAGATTAAATTTATAATACACATCTCAAACAATAACTGGTCATTGAACTCAGCAATTATGAACTTTGAATGATTTAGATATTGCTAAAAGCCTGCAGGCATGAGTTTGTAAAGTGCTAGGGTGGTTAAGAGTCTTCAAAGTATTTGTTTTGTCATTTTGTGAAGTTTCTGGAATGTTATGACTCTCTAGTACAAAGAAAGAAAGATAAATTTTATTTATTGCCAGTGCTACTGAAGTTAAGAAGACTGATCACATTCTTGGGTTAAATGCACTTTTAATATAGTTCGAATAATGGTACTGGGCTGTGTTACAATTCAGTTTTCTTTTTTCATTCACTCTTAGGTGCTTCTTGTCATTATTATATATTTTATTGATTTGGAGGATATTCTAGAGACTAACACTGTTGGTTAGGCAGAATGTTTCTCTATTTTGTGACTTAGCAGTTTTGCTCTTTTATTATTATTGCCACTAGAATCAAATAGAAAAGACCCACAGAGCCTTTTCTATCATGGAATTTTTAGTCTTTTATGATCTATACAGGATTAAAGACTTTTATAAAAGCTGTCTAATTCCTTTAAATTTATCTAAAATATGCCATCTGCTTTGTAACCTCAAGTGTTCTTATGGTTTATTAGATTTATTATGCAAACATTTAATGTGTAAATGTAATTTAATAAGCTTCCCACAGGTGTCTAATTAAGCTTTAATTTCTGCCACTAGAATTAAATGCAGCAAAGTGTGTGTAGGTTTCTAAGTTATAGTGATATCTCTCAATGTTAACTGGTCAAATATGAATTTGTAATTTAGTTTAATTCTAATTTTAATATCTTGAAGTCCCTGGTGGAGTCTGATATCAGATTACTATATTGAAGGTGATTCTTTAGCTTTTGGGGGTTATTTTTATAGCTAGGACTAATTCTGTTGCAAGTGACTGAGATTTCCAGCTCCAACTAGCTTAACAACAACAAAAAATTGATCAACTTGAGTAGCTTGAACGAATACTTGGAACTGGAGAAAGAGAAGGAAGAGCTAGGGCTGTAATGAGTGGATTTAATGATGGAAGAAAGCTTTCTATACCCATTTTTTACTTATGTTTCTATTTCTTTCCACATTTGTGCTATTTGGAAGGATTTTTCCATAAGGTTGGGGCATGGCCGTTGCAGCTCAAGCTTAGCAACTCCAGAGAAAAAACAACCTCTTTCCCTTCATGTCCATGTGCCAGGGCCAGGGAGGACTCTGATGGCCAGACCTTGGTCGTGTGCCCTTGGCGGTGAGAGGAAAGTTTGCTAGGCACAGGTAGGTTAACCTCACACTCACTCTTGAACCTTACTGAAAATCTTATGAGTGTTACAGACCTCTGCTGGAGAATCTCTAAACACAAATGGACCTAAGTATTTGCGTATTCTTCAGGAAGCTACTTTACAGTTTCTCTTTAGAGGTTTATGGACTTCCAGTTAAGGACACCTGTGATAAAATGTTAAATGTGATTCATCATTGAAATGCAATTTTGGCACATGGATTTTTATTTCTAATATATTAAATTCTTTCTGTTTAAAACAAAGTGTGTGTGTATCTCCAATAGCCTTCAAGGAAATAACTCCTTGTCATGTAAAGGAATGTATAGACACTGTTATCTGGGGATCAGCTGCACAAGCTTAAAACATCTTTATGTTTTAATGACAAAGCTGCTTCCAAGAACAGTGAACACAGTGAAGAAGAACAAGAACTGGTTGTTTGATTTGCCACGTAGAAGAAAATAGGGATCTCAGTGTCTCTAATAATTCAAGCTTTTTCACGAAAAATCAGAGTAGGGTATAAGTGCCTGGAGAAGATAGAAGAAGCTCACTGCAAAGAAGTGGGGTCCAACTGGACTACTGAGTGCCCCTGTAATTGGTCTACTATCTTTCACTCTTGCCTTCTTGTCAGTCATGTCAATATTCTTCACTGGCCAGTCCTTGTGCTGAAAACACTTGACTCCTGTAAACCATGATCTGGCTCCTGCTGCTTTCCCCACCTCATTGTATGCCAGCTTCACCTTCAGCATTGACTGGTCTTCTTTCTAGTCCGTACATGTGCCAGCCTCTCTTGTTCTTAGCCCTTTGCCCACGTTAAACCTTATTTCTTGAATGTATCTTCTCTACTCTTTTCTTGTCTCTGTCCTACTTAAGCTTTAGGCCTTGGTTTAATTATTACTTCCAAGGTCTTCTGGAACTGGTATCTAAATAAACTCCTGTCCTTCCCCCAGTGGTGTTGTATTACTGCAAATTGTAAGGATATATGCATGTTTATTTAATATCTCTCTTTCTTTTTCATTATCAGCACTATGCAATCAGGCATCCTGTCTGTTTTATTTGCTTGGTGCCTAACACAGTGCTTGAGACATAATTCTTACTAAGTTAATGCTTTTGAATAATCAGTGAAGAAATGGAAAGGTAATAGAGGGGATTAGAAACAGTTGCAACAGCAGAATATAAAGCTCAGAAATAGCGAGAGGGTGGTAAACAACAGTAGACATTCTGATGGTAGAGTTGAAGAGAGCAATACATGAAAAAAGCCCACAGAACAGCATTGCCGTCTGGGACATAGCTTTGGGATCTTAGGCATGTGTTCCATGAGGACATGCACAGGCACATGTGCCTGCTGCTGAACAGCCCCTGAGTGACTCAGTGTGACATTGGGAGGCCTGGTAGGAAGTACAGCTTAGCAGCCTGGGGAGGAGTTTGCACCCTGCCTGTAGGTGACAAGCTGAGCCATTTGTGCCTGTGGTTCCATACAAGCTCCACTGCCGATTTGACTTCATTCGTAACACTTAGTTATCGTTATTGAAATATTGGAAATTGCCTTCTACACTTTAGAGGTATTTTTATTAACAATAAGTTACCTTCTGGGAATGCGTACAAAAGTAGAGACTCAGTTGTGTGTGGGGGCTCTGCCTGCAGGGTCCCCCGGCCACCACAGATGAGAATAAGTCTACCCAGACATGATCTGCTTGAGGAGGAAAGGTGACTGATCTCTCAAAGGAGAAGGGCCAAGAGCCTCTTCCTTAATGGGCTTTTATTGGGTTCAATTTGCACAGGAATAGAGGTAAAACTCATTGATCATTGTCAGGCAGTAAGGATCAAACAATAGATAACATACAAAGAACTATGAGGTTTATTTTGAGTCAGGGTCAGTTAGTTAAGGGGCTATAAAACTTTGAGAAACAAACTCATTTCCTGCTTGGACCCTTATCAGAAAATTGAGAGCATTCTTAGCAAAGCAGGTTTCATAGGATTTTATGCATTCTTTTTTAGGCCTGATCACCTGCCCTTTCTAGCACAGGGCTACACTGCCTTCTGGCATTGTTTCAGGCTTAAGTCAGTCAGGGAAAGTAAGACAGCCAAAAGATTAGGAGACTTCTTGTAGACAGAATGAGGACTCAGACTATGTCAAAGCCCAGGGGTGAGAGTCCATCACCCCCTTTCATGGTAGCCCCCCAAGTGCTTCCCTGGGGGCCGCTTCATGACCATGCCTGTCTTAGGATGTTCCTCCCTTGAGGAATCTTACCCATCATTGGCTAACCAGTCAGGCTTGGGGCCAAGCAGGGTGAAGTAAATGGGGTAGAGGTGGCACCCCTGCCAGGGAGATATGCTTTGTCTTCTTGGTGGCTTATGGTCCTAAGGTCTCTCACTCAGTCTCAGCCATGGAGGGGGTTACAGCTTCTGAAACCAGGCAGGGCGGTTCCCAGCACAGTTGTAATCAGGATTTATAATCCTGGACTCTAATTTATAATAATAATAGATTATCACTTATACTAATAAATATAATAAATCATCACTTTATTTAGTAAACCCTTTTTAATAAAATTTATTCCATTTTTTAGTTAATGTTTTGCATTTCTTTTTTTTTTTTTTTTTAAAGATTTTATTTATTTTTAGAAAGGGAAGGGAGGGATGGAGAGAGAGAGAGACATCAATGTGAGGTTGCTGGGGGCCACAGCCTGCAACCTAGGCATGTGCCCTGACTGGGAATCGAACAATGTTTTGCATTTCTTTATCTATGAATAGAATCACATTGTCATTGGGTTATGTCTTTTTATGTCAGCTTTTGAAAAACAATTTCCTTTTAAAAAATGTTAGAAAATGTTTTTCAATTACAGTTGACATACAATATTATATTAGTTTCACCAGGACAACATAGTGATTAGACATCATTAGACAGAGTGATCACCCCATAAGACTAGTACACCTGGCGCCTATCACAATATTATTGACTATACTGCTTATGCCACACTTTACACCCCATGATTGGTTTTACAACTGGCAATTTGTACATCTTAATTTCTTTCCCTTTTCCGCCATCCTCCCAGCTCCCCTCCCATCCTGCAACTACCAATTTGTTTTCTGTACCTATGAGTTTGTTTCTGTTTTGTTTGTCCTAAATGGATTTGTTTTGATTCGGATATAGTTGGAGCAGGGCTCCCTCACCTTCCCCTGTCTTCTGTATAGTGCTTATGTGATTTAAGTGTTTGCAGTATCAGCGATATGTGAATGTTGAACTTTGGAAAGAACACTACTCAATGTAAGCAACCTGTTTAACATCAAGGAGTTTCCACATCCATGTGGGGAGATGGCCTGTGTTTAAAGGTATTAAGACCCCACTGGCAGGTAAGATTCCCAAAGAAGAGAACCAAAGGCACCCCTCTACTTCTTTTGATAACAGCCTCCCCATCTTACTGTGGGATGCCAGCTTCATGGTAGTGGGATATGGTAATGTAAAATGGTATTAAGAAGGATATGGCAGCACGAGAGACATTTTTCTAAGATCAGTTTTACAAAAGTTTACTCTTTGAACCACATCTGTAATGCTCTTTTTCTTGGAGATTTGCATAACTGGCTTCTTGTCATCCTTTAGATTTCAGTTTAAATATCACATCCTCAGAGAGGCTTTCTGAGGTAGGCTGGTTCTCAAAGCCCTGCTTCGTACTTGAGGATTGACAGAAAAGGGTTCTTCACCAATGAGCAATATTAGCATTCTTCTGCATTACCACAAGTCAGAAAATGACCGTTGCAAGGGTGCCCGTGACTTTAACAACCCAAGGGTGAGGATGTTTGCAGATTCCTGAGTGTATTAGAGCCTCACCCAAGTTTAATATTGTAGAATGAAAGATACTTTCAGTAAGGGGGATTTTTGGCCTTTTAGCCCTTTTTAGGCTATGTGTGCGTTGGGCACCTCAACTCACAGGGGTCTGCCTCATGAAAGATGGTTTGTTTGAGCTGTGCCAACCAGAGGTGAATAGTGGATTCGTAACTTTTTCTCGCTGTGGCTCTTCTGCATCGTATTTTCTGCTGTGCCATCTGACTGTAGGGTTCTGTGTGTTAGGCCTGCCCATGGTCCTCTAGACCTTTCCTAGTCATCCCCTTCAGTCTACCACAGTGGCATGTGCACTTCCCTCGTCAATTTGAGTAACATTTATGTAATTGCTTTACCTGTTTCTTGACTGTGGACCCCTCAAGATGTTAACTCCAGCAGGGTGAATTATATCCCTTCTCTTAGGGGCAGCCTAAGCACCGAGCTCAGTGTCTGGCACTTAAGGACCTTACATTTCCGACTCTCATGGTATAAGGCTTATGATGCTCTTGTGGTTGTACCAGGAGGTAGGGAAGTTTGCTGAGAGTATACAAGTCAGATGCCTTTGCTGCTTCACTCAGATACCTTAACAAAGCCTTATGTAAGAAGCCTGGGACACAGGATCTGTGGTTATGTAGGTATAACAGTACTATTAGAAACATCATTAGCATTTGCAAAACCAGGTCATTAAGGAGAATTTGTCGATGACTGATGTTTTATTTTGTTTTTTTTTTTAAATTCCTGTATTATTATTTTTAATTATTGTCTTCTTTCTTTTTTATGCTCTTTCAAGTTTTTTTCCTTTTTTTAAAATTTTAATCATTGTTCAAGTACAGTTTTCTCCCCTTTACTCCCAATCCAGCTGATGTTTTATTATCTCTCTGTATTCTTGCAAATTTTAGTACTTCTGAAACATATATTTACTAATTTATCATGACAATTTGGCCAATATTCTAAGTAACATGGCACTGTAGTTCAGAGGTTGGGCTCAGGTTTGAATCGCCTGTCTTCCCTTCTCAGCTCTGCATCTTTTGAACTATGTGATTTTTGGTGGTTTCTTAATCTCTCTGATTTTAGTTTCTTCATTTTTAAAAATGAAGCTAATTATAGAATGTGTATTTCAAGATTCTTATAAAGATGAAGTGAATTAATATGTTCAGTGTGTTTAGAACAGTATCTGTAAGAGAGTAAGCACTCAATTTTAGCCAAACTAAGTAAATAAATATATTAGATAATTCAGGGATAAAAGTTTAGGTTTACATTGGTTCTGTTTTTTTCCCCCTATGTTATGTGTCCCTTGGAAATTTTAAAAGGTAAAGAAATTTCTCCCTAAAATTTTTTCTTACTAAAGCTAAGAGCCACCCTAGTCAATGATATAGATATATTTTAAGTTGGGAGACCAACCCTGAGAAAGATGGGGAAGGTTGGCTCTTTGGTACCTGAATTTACAAATATCCACAGGAAGGAATTTTAAAAACATGTAAGTTCCTGAATGTGTAATCAAAGTGATTGCTCCCAAAGCATTCATCCCTGGAGGCCGCATGCGTTTCATCCCTGTTGCAATTGCTCAGTATGTGTTAAAATCTCCTCATTGGGACCTGCCTTCAGAACAAACTTACAATCTTTACAAGGACATCTGCCTTTTTATTTTGTAGTTAAATCTTGTTTTAGATTCAAGATAACATTACCTGGTTTTATCATTTACCTGATTTATTGGACTTGATGCCAAATAATTTTGGTTCTCAAAAAAAAATCCACTCTCAGAGTGTGAGCATGTGGTCCTCTGAGGACAATTAAAAGAGTGTGATGTGGACTTGAGTGATGTTTCTGAAGGTGGAGTTCCAAAAATGGTCCGGGCATGTGGCACTATCGCTGGATTATGGCGCAGCCTTGCAAGATTACCACTTTGAGAACAGCATCTATTTGGAAATTTGGATGTATAAGTTCTAGTAACTGTTATCTTTATAATTAAAATTTAGAATCCCCAGAGGGTCTTGCTGATTCTTTGTTTTAAGATACATAACAACTCTGAAGCAAAATTCATTTGAATGTGTGAATTCTATTAGTTTAAACAAATCTCTAGCAATACCAATATGCAATTTAAATTTTGTCATTGTCGGATCTTACCATTAAACATTTATCACTTTAATTACACATGTTTCAAATCTTCATTTTCCTAATCAATACTACCTTGATGAACCTACAACATGCACACAGAATGGCTTATGTTAAAATCATATAAATGCATTCAGTCATTGATTTACATCACAACACTCTCTTGAAAATAGTTCTATAAAATAGATAATATTTTCCCAAAGGAGCAATATTGTTGGAGGTTTTGCTTCTAGCTGATGACAGAAAATCAAATAATGCAGAGATGTAGCAATAGTGCATTATAAATGCAAAATTATCACAGCCAAGCCCTTGATAATAGTCTAAAATAATAAAATTGTGTACTAAGTCCTATCAGATGTCTAAAAATTTGCTGGATATATTGATTATAAAGAGGATATAAGTGGACTATCTAGTTATTATATTGGAAAGAAAACCTCTATTGATATATATAATTGACTGAAAACAGATGTCTGACCAATAATAAATGGTAATTATTTAGTTATAATGGTTTAAAATATTTATAAGATTTGGAGGGAGATGATTTGCAGGACCCAAGTCTCTGAACTGTCTAAGGAAATTTTAACATTATCCCTTTTTTCCCTTGAAAGAATATTCCTGTAAACAGGCAGATATGTTAAAAAAAATCATACAATTAACCTTGAGCCATTTCCTAACCTACTTTAGTAGATTTTCAATACATTTGTTAATGAGATTGGTTGTTTGATTGATTCATTTATTTGATTCAAGAGATATATATTGGACATCCCCATATCCTGGGCTCTGTTCTAGACCAGCAATTTTCAACTTTTTTCATCTCACATAAACTAATTACTAAAATTCTGTGGTACACCAAAAAATATATTGCTGATGTGACCAAAAATAGGTCTAATTTTGACTTATTCACACTGGACAGCTGTTGTTGTGTTAGCTGCTGTCATTTTTTTTTTTTAATTTGATGATCTAAGGGAAGAGAGGTCAGTAACTCTGACTAAATAGTTCAGTATTGCATGTTTTAAAAATTCTTGCAGCACATTGGTTGAAAATTACTGTCCTTGACATCGGGGAGTTGAACAGGAATCAGTAAAGGAGGCTGAGGATGAGTGGAAGGATGAGGTGACTACTGTTTTGGGGAAATCAGAGTGAAATTTTGAGGTAACTGAGATTCTTATTTGTGTCAAGTAATATGGAGACTGAAAACTGACCATGGAACTGATCAAGGTAGAGAGTCATTTATCACCTTGATACAAGTGGTTTCAGAGGGTATGAAAGGTCAATTGGGGAGCATGGGAGGCTGGACACTGGAGAGAGGAGTTTAAACAACTCCTTTAGGGAGGTTTGCTGTCAAAGGTTGGAGAGAAATGAGGTGATTAGGAGATAAAGGTACCAGGGAATGGAGTTGAGAATGTTTTTTAAAAAAAATTAAATAAAATGGGAGAAATCACAGTCTGTTTGCATGTCCATGGTAGTGATCTAATAGAAGGACAGTTCGCTCATGTTAGAGTGAGGGAAGAAGGGCTGGATGGATGTTCCTGAGCAGGTGTGGGGTGGGGGTGAGACTGGTGCAATAATGGACGGTAGATCGTAGCTGGAAGCACAGACTGGTCCATGTTATCAAGAAAGAAGGTAGAGTCTGTGGACAAAGATACCAATAGGGTAGTTGCAGCAGTGGGTATTATTTATCCTTTTAAAAATGATTTTAAATGTTCAAAGGATTCAGTGTTTTTGCCCAGTATCACACCAGATAATGATCAGTTGACAATAATGTGTCACTCAACTTGATAGTCTGTTGACCGTGGTTAGATGCTTTACACTACATTGGAAACTCCCTAAAACACTTAGTAGCAACTCCTCAAATCTCCTTCCTGTACAGCAAGTAGGTCTGAGAGAATTACAGAAAAGTATTGTGATTGAGCTCTTTGCCTTCAGTTTGGCAGTCATTGCATATGAATAGGTAGGGACTGGAATCACCTAGGTGTGGCTGTTAATCTGGGACCTTCACATTATATAGCACTGGAGATAGGAATAATGAGAAAAGATCTGAATTACTGGGTCAGACTTCCAGTAATTCCAGATCTATCAGTTCTTTATGGGTAGTTTGGCGATCCTCCTCTTCTCCACCCTTTAGTGATAAAAAGAATGTAAAGTGCATGCCATAAAAACGTGAAGGCCTGTGTCTGGAGAATCATTATATAATGGATTTTCATGTGTTCATATAAGTATATAATTATGTTAAAGAGGGAGGCAAATTAACATACATCTTCTCTGAGCTAAGCCTGTACCAACCTCTGTAATGATGTTATTTCATGTCAAATGGACATTCACTGCCTTGAGTTAAAATGAGAAATATAGACATAAAAGCTATAGTTGCTTAGAAAAAGAGAAAAAATATCACTGCGGACTGGAATAGTTGCAGAAAATTTGGATGAGAAACATGGAACTTATACTGGGACTTCAAGCCAAGTCTTTGTCTTGGCACCTGAGATAAGGAAAGGATGTGTCTGCACCTAGCAAAATGCTTGGCACATATTAAGCATTTAACAATGTGTGTTTGATTAATTTTGGTATACTACATACATGAATATTTAAATCTTTTGTTCAGATTCCCTGAAAATGTCAAAGTCATGAAGAATAGGCACAAATATCTGTATGTGTCTGTGTATATATATATAGTAATGAATCCAGCTTTGCCAGCATTATCCAGTCTTAATTATAAATTGAATTCAGACCCAAACTGGCTGTCTTCTGAAGGATTTATGAAATGTTTGAACAAAAGTGGCAGATTTCTGGAAAGGATTAAACAACTAAAGAAGAGATACCTTTGCTCATTCATTTTGCTCTAACTGAGAATATTTTCTCTGGAAAGTGAAAGTTCCAATGGGATTACATTTATTTTTTTTAGAAAAAATATTTGTTCAATGAGAGAGAAAAGGGAATGATTAAATGGTTGTGGAAAAGAGGTAGAAAATAGACTAGTTTTTCAGTTGACCTTGTGGCTCTAGCAGTTGAATTAGTGGTGACTCTACTTCAGCCTCCATTTTTTTTTTTTTGATTGTCAAAGCTAAATGTCTTATTCTCAGTCCCAAGGCAAGTTCTTTCTCTTTCTGAATCAGCAGATTGCTTAATGCGGTGCTGACTGTTCTGTTTAAAAAAACCCACTATTCTTTAAACTGTAAAAGTCTCTATTTTCCAAATTAGAAACATATTTCATTTTGTTTTCTTTGATTTTGCAGTAAAATTTTGGTAATTTTGTGGTGGCTTTTGAAAATTTTCTATCAGATTATGCCTGCTAGGAGATTTTGTTCAGAGTCCACATTCCTATAGCTAATCACTTATTTGTAGAGAAAGCTCTCAAATCAGTCCATTAATTGAAATTTTTGAATTCTCCAGGAGTTTAACTCCTCTGGACTAGAGGTTAGAGACTATTTTGAAGTCATGTTGAAATTTAATGCACTGAAAAAGGCAATGTGAACTGAATGTGAAACGAGGGAAGACTAACGTTAAGTAAAATGAGCAGTCACTGCAAGGGCCTGAAGGTAACTTTGAGTGGAACATAATGTTCAGGCAGTCTTGTGAAAATTGCTATTATTTAGGTAGCACATAACTCATAGAGAATAACATCGAAATGATATCCAGCTTAATTTAGAGTCAGGACACAATGATGAGTGAGGTTTGATGGGCCTGTGGAAATATCTGTGGTTAAAGAACTCTGTTAAGGAAATAAAAGCAAAGGACGGTGCAAGATGAATGGTATTTGCGTAGACAAAAGCCTAATCCAGTGTTACCCACAGCTGTCGATCTTGAAAACCTGAACAAATAGTGCACTGCATGTCACCTTCAATTTTAATGATTCTTTAGCAATTACTTCTTTCAGCTCAGGGGTTTTTAAAGATCATTCAGATACTTCTGTGAACCACATATATTTGGAAGATTGGACCAAGTCAACAGGAATATAGAGTAGATTCAATTGGCCTAAAGGGATTCATATTCTCTCTCCTTCCTCCCTTCCTCCTCATGATGTTCCAGCTGAATTTAGACTCTAGTTAGGTCCTGCTGCTCTTCATATCCTGTTTGGCTCATCCTGAGGCTATTAACTGACAAAACCAATTACTAAAATTAAAAAAATCAGCATCAAGTCTTGGGTACTGCTAGGATTCTTCCATTTAGGGTAATACGGGAAACCATAGTATGTGGAGAGTTCACAAAACAGAGGCTTAAATAGCCTAGAAATTATGGGCAGCAGGGGAAGTACAATTTCCTTTGAAACACAACTAATCTCTCTATTTGCTTTTTTACCCAGGTCATGTGAACTGCGCGAGCCTCCAGTCAGTTATCCATCATGTAAAAAATACGTTGGTTCGTTTTGTAGTAAGAGGCTTTAGTCTTAACTAACTGGCTTTCAAATATTAATAAAGGGAAGTGGTTCTAGTGGTGAGCTTTGGTGTTATTTTGGTTTAACAATTATTTCAGGATTGGTTTGAAATTCTATTTTGGCCTTGAGGAAATCTGTGGAACTTTAGAATTAAGGAAAAACTTTAGGGGATTTTTTTTCATTGCTGTTGCTTTCTTTGGATAAAGGGAAAGAAAAAGCAGTACTGTTTTATAAACGTTTGTCTTTTTCAGTGTAAGGAGGCTAGAGAGCAGGCATTTCTTCAGGCCACATCAACCTGGACTTTTTTTCCCCAGAATGCAAAATCATAATAAACCTGACATGCCTTGACAACTTATAATTATCCATACATATTTCTTGACTTCTAACTTACACAGGATTTTATCCATCATGTTTAATTATCTAGATATAAGGTGTTCCTGTGCCATGATCCTCCTTAAGAAAAAGAATTCTTCTGCAGTCCAAGTTTCTTACTTTTTGATGTTTTTGTTTTTCCATTGCCAGTGCCATTTTCTGTGGAATAAGCAGTCTCTATTTAGAGTTCTTTTCCCTGAGATTTTTCTTGGGAGTCTTTCCTTCGACTACACTTAGTGGTATAAACCCATTGCAGGCTCTAGGCCAGAGCTTATTCTACCACAGCCTTGCCAGAGGAAAGATGGTGGTCCATGAATGTTGTCACTGCAGGAGCAGGAGGACAAGCGGGCATCGTGACAGCTGCTCCTGTGCATGCTGCTCCCTCCTGAAAGTTGCTCTCTCTCTTTTTTTATTTTCCAGTCAGTTAGTTATTTGAACTATCATTTGTTGGCTAATTTAATTTGCCTTACTTTTTGTTTCTCCTGAAGTTTTCAGCTGCATACATATCTACTGCATTGGAACAGAAGAAGGAACATGGGATTGTTGAATGACTGGACAAAAATGACTCATGAATAGAGCAAATGGAATATAAAGTTCTACCTATATTTTTTCTTTCCTTAGTGATATTGTTAATACACCATTTTGAAACATCAACAGCATAAACTTCTTGTTAGTCACACTGAAGAGTCATTTTTGAGCCTTTTGTATTTAATTCCCCATAGCTAGGGCAACTATATGGTTTATTGTCTAAACTAGGGTAAGGTTGAGAATAAAAGAGGCCTAACTGTGCAGGGCACTGGGATGATGGGCAGAAATCAGTTTTGTCCCAGGTGGACAGGCAATGTATGCATATAGATATACTATCTATAAATAATTCAGGAAGATTTGTTGGCTTTGCCATCAAGACATATGTTAAATGTATATATTTGTCTCTATTTCCACTGCTATCATCTATTGCAAGATATCATCATCTCTACTCTGTACTAACTCCTAATGAATTTGCTTTGATTCTTGCCCTCCTATGCTTTATTTTCTACACAATGACCCAAACAATATTTTACCAACTATTAGATCACATAATTCCATTTCTCCCAAACCAGTGTCCTTAGAAGAAAATTCACACTGCTTTCCTGGCCTATGATGCCTACCTAGTAGGTCATCCCCTATCAATATGTTCCTGGGATTCCTTCCACTGGGCCCTCTTTCTAGAAAGATCTTCAAATGCAGGTCTCATGCATTTGCTCTTCTGTCTGCCTGAAATGCTAACCCGCCACCGCAGGTCTTCCCTTCCTGAGTTTTATCATTCAGTTCTCAAAAAAAAAGTCACCTCTTCTGAGTACTCTAACTTATTCTAATGCCGTCTCCACCCTTGTTCTTATCACTTTGCCCTGCTTAGCCTTTCTCAATATCTGAAGTTATCCTATTCTATTTTTAAAAATCGCGTTAAAATATACATGACATAAAATTTACAGTGTTAACCACTTTAAAGCGTGCAGCTCGGTAGCATTAAGTACATTCACTTTGTGCAGCCATCACCATTCATCCATCTCTAGAACTTCTTTTTGTCTTCCCAAACTGAGATTTCTTACCCATTTATTTTCTAGCATTTGACTGTTATTTTTTCCCCTTTCTGGGGAGCTGAATTTCTCTTATAAAAATCACTGAAGGCTTATGTCCAAACATTTCTTTCAGGTTTTGGCCAGCATTTTAAACTATGTCTTAGCAAACATGCCAAGAGACCCCTCCCACTTCTCATGAATATGGTTTTGTTCTGCTCTCTTTAGCATCATTTGTATCATGTCTCTACATTGGTATAGACATTGCTATTATAATTAGAGAAGAGCAAATGGAGCCATGCTAATAGTTGTCACAATTGGGCTCATTATTTAAACACGTATTAGATAAGTTGTTAGGTATTTAAGTATCAAGCATATAATTGAGAAGTAGTTTTGTGCTCTACAAAAGCTTTCCTGTAAACTTGACTTGAACATTACTGGGGGGAATGGACTAGAGAAAGGTGAGAGAAAATATTAGAAGAATGTAGTGCAGTTGCTAGATGATTTTGTCTTTCTTTGCATACCTAGTACAGATTCTAGTGAAAGGTTGGCTGTTTTGAAAATATACTGTGTACTCATACTTAAGCCATAAATCTCTTGAATTTGGAGTTCAGTTTAGGAACAGCCTAGGAATACTGATACATCTCTTCTTATATGTATCTGTTGAAGCACACATATGAGAATAAAACATTCTCCAAATAACAGTCAGCAGCGTGGGGAGAATTGAAATTAGATGGTAAAAATGAAAAATGTCACATAAATGCTAAGGCTACTGAGAATTTTAATGTTCTAGATATTTTAATGACCAAGATAATCTATTGAGACACTAGTGTGCTAAAGATACACCTACACTAGTTTATCTACTGTCTATCTGGCCATTGCTACATAAAAAGTGTATTTAAAACATGTAAGTCATACTTTTCTGCTTTATGCTAAAACTGTGGGAGACTGCCCCGATGAGTGTGGCTCGGCTCGCTGGGCATTGTCCTGCAAGGTGAAAGGTCACCAGTTCGATTCCCAGTCAGGACCCATGTCTGGGTTGTGGGTGTGGTTCCTGTCGGTGTGCAGGAAAGGCCAGTGATTGGTGCTTCTTTCCCTTTTGTCTAAAAATAAATAAATATAATTTTTAACAAAAACTGTGGGAGACAAGCCAAAGTTCTTAATGGCAGAATAAAATTTTATTTGTAAAGAATGTACAAGTCTTTGCAGTCAAATGTGATGTCAGTTTGTCACTATAAAAATATTGTTCAGTCTCAGACGTCTAAGTTTGTTTTGCTTTGATGGTGGGGAGGAGAGGTGCTAATTCAGAGTTTGCAAGAGGTACAAACCTGCTACGTTTGGCAGGTACCCAGGGAAATATTTAATTGGATTGTGAGTTGGGGGTTGTCCCGTAAGCATTTTTCTACTTTCTGTAGCTCCCGTACAAATAAAAACTTTCTTCTGTTAACAGGAGTGTTAGAAGGAGGAATGCTCACTGTCATTGTGAAAGCTGTAGAAACTGTGGCAGTGCGTTCACTACCCAAAGAGATGATTCAGGTCAGATCGTATCATAGTCAGATGAGATTGCTACTTCAGTTTATACTATCCATGGATAACAAACATAAAAAATAAATTCCCAGTGCCTGGAGTTTAGAAGAGACTCAACAAATGTTTATTGAGGCAATAGAGTCCACCACTGCATATGGGCTTCGATTCTGGAACCACATTTTAAGAGTTTAAATTTCAGCTCTATGACTTACTCTGTATGATTTTGGGCATTTTCCCCCTTTAGTTCCTCACTTTAAAAATGAGGGTAATAATAGCACCTACCCTTAAAGGGTTGTTGCAGGGTTTCACGGAAAAAAAAAAGCTATAGAACACAGTGGACCCATAGTTAATTTAGGTGTTAACTTCTTTTTAGTGAGTGAGTATATGACACATTATTCTCAGTGACTATATTATAAAATTATATTGGATATTCTTCAGAAGTCAAATGAAATGTTCCACTGTGATGAGTGTATGACTGGTTATTTTGATACACGATGTAATCCCTGTCTTTGACTTCATAGCCCATGTCAAGACTCTGTTCTTGGGGCTTCAGGTTCTCTCTGGACACTGAGTCAGAAATCATTCTCCTCCAAAGTCATGTCTGAACTTGATAAGCTTCACGAAGGCCAGGCTGTGTCTGGTGTTGGGTAGCCCCAGTGCTTCAGTCTGGAGCTGTGCTTGGCATCTGGCAGTGTTCAGTATCCACAGCGTCAGCAGGATACTGAACACAGCCTGTGCTAGGCCCTGTGCAAAGCCCTGTGCAAAGCCAGGTAAACAAGATGTGATGTTTGTACACTTAGAAATAAAACCATTGCTTACTAATAAAGATGATGGAGCAATGGTGGAATAGGAAGTGCCTCAGGCCAGATGAAAAGTAAATTGGAATCTGCTCTTGGTTCTGTTTCTAACTTGCAGAGGAAAAATCCTTTAACCTTTCCCAAATGTAGGCTTCTTTTTTCCCACCCGTGTAATGAGAAATGTAATATATGCTGTACGTGTTTTATATGTATTTTTTAAATTGTAAAATTAATGTGACAGTAATTGTAGAGGTAACCAGAAAAGCTAAAATGATTAAATAATTGCAAAGATGTTATAGTAATTCTACAAATAGAAGCATTATGTAGGATAAGGTTTTGATGCTAAGAGCAAATAGACCATCTGTCAAAGGCGTAGGAGGCTGCTTTTCATGAGCTGGTTGTAGAGGCTACTCTTTGTGAATATTAACATAAAGTTGAGACCATTTTTTTTCTCGTGCAAGGTAAATTTTATAATATAAACATGCTATGTGTGAATGTATGGTCATACAAAGTGGGAATCATTGTTTTATAAATTATGAAACTGGGCGAGAGAAATTCAGTTTTAATAGATCCACACTGGATGACGTATAGATTTTAGAATTTTGTAAAGTTCACATATGTGGCAAATCAACGAAGCTGTAACAGTAGCGTAGATTCTTCTCCCCCATTTCTATGGTTCCTTTTCCTGTTTTCTACTATGTCCCTGCCCAGGGGGTAATTCAATCTAGTTCGTGCTTATGTGATAGGAAAGAACTGTTATAAGTAGGAAGGGTAATGTAGTAGGCAGAATTTTAAGGTGTCCCACAAGATTTCTACCTTCTGGGTACATTGTTATATAACCCCATCCCTTGAAATGTGGCCCTGAGCTATGAAAATAACAGGGCTTTCAGAAAGGCAGATTACCCACCTTGGGCCTGACATCATCAGGTGAGTCTTTAAAAAGTGATTGGATTCTTTCTAGAGAGTGAGGTTCAGGGTGAGCCAAAATTGGTTTTCGTTTTTTGTTTTTGACACAAGAGAGAATATTTGTTGCTTGTAGCTGAGAGCCAGCAAAGACATTGGGAGCACAGTCCTACAACTGCAAGGAACTGAATTCTGCTACATCTACATGGTCTTGGAAGAGCAGCTGAGCTCCAAATGACAATGCAGGTGGGCTGACACCTTGACTTTAGCCTGTGAGGCCTGAGCACTGCAACCAGTGTCTTTGCGCTTGGACTTCTGACCTATAGAACTATGAGCTAATAAACTGGTAGTGTTTTAAGTGGCCAAGTTTGTGGTAATTTGTGATGTAGCAGTAGAAAATTAATGCAGGGAGATTAAGTAATTGGCTATGTCATTAGCATGCTACTTGATTTATTTTTGTGAGCAGCTTCTTCTGAAGAAAGTGATTAAATTGGACCAGATTAATCTGAATATCCTAGAATTAATTTGAGTCAGGAATACTGATTGTAGATCACAGATTTAGTAACAACATGCTGTTAAACATTTATCAAACCACAATATTGACTTTAACCCCACAGAACTTTCAGATTTTAAATAATTTGAAATTAATTGATAAAGTATATTTTTTGTAAACTTTGACATTTTGAATTCATGCTCCTTTGCTTATGTCAGTTTTTTACCTGCCTCTGTGACAGGGATGCAGGAGAGTGAGAGATGATGTGAAATGCAGACTTTGAGTTTGCAGGTGCGCGCGTGCGCGTGTGTGTGTGTGTGTGTGTGATAGTGGAGATGAAGCAGAGATCCAAATATATTGGGGCGTGCGAGACCAGCAGTTTGTCTAGGCTTCTGTTTGCATGAATAGACTCTTCTGGAGAAAGCGTGGCTCCTGGAGAGCTGATCTTGGTGAGAGGGGCAGTTGCAAATGACAACGTGGCATTGGGCATAGAGTCTGACTCAGACTACCTGACTCAACTGAAGGACTATAGTTGGAACTTTAGGAATTGTTTTCAAGAAAAACTGGTGAATTATGCACATAAACTTGGCTTCCTAGATCTCCAGAGGCCAAAGTGAATTGGAGTGGGGGATTTTAGGGTTCTTGCCTCTTCCCTGTGAAGCATGGCCTTGCTCTGGTGATGGGAAGGCCAGAGGTACTCACAAATGTACCCAAAATACTAAAGGAGGACACTGGAACCAATGATTGAGAGAACACAGGAGGGGAGGGTAGAGACCATAAATTTGCAACATGTCAATTTGAGGTCCCTGTAATATAGAAGTAGAGGTTTTAAAAGAATGGCTAGGCCCCTGGCTGGTGTGGTTCAGTGGATTGAATGCCCACCTGTAAACCAAAAGATCAATGGTTCGATTCCTGGTCAGGGCACATCCCTGGGTTGCAGGCCAGGTCCCCAGTTAGGGACATGCAAGAGGTAACCTGTTGATATTTTTCTCCCTGTATTTCTCCCTCCCTTCCCCTCTCTCTAAGAATAAATTATTTATTATTTAATAATAAATAAAAGATCTAAGAATCTTTAAAAAAACACCCTTCACCTTAAAAATATGGGCTGGGAAGTTAGAATGAGGTTTGTGTTGAAGATGTGGATTTTGACACTCAGCATATTGATGGCAGTTGAACTCATGGCTGCCGATGAGACCATTGTGAGGGAGTATATGGGACAATAAGAAAAAGGTCTGGAAACAAGACAGGCCATACTGAAAAGTACTGATCAGTTGTCAGAGTTTGAGAGAGAACTGGAAAAAGTGGGATCCTGCCAGCTAAGGGAGAAATGAGGTCGTATATCTTTATAAAGTTTCTTCAAGCTTTATAACCTCTATTGCATAACTTTGGAAGGATTTAATGATCCAGTCATTGAAATAAATTTCTTCTCAGAAATGAGCCACACTTGTTGCTGATCCTCATTTCCTCGCCAACACTATTACTTTCCTTTAACAATCCAGAAAGAAGTTACCAAGCATTTCCTTTTTTGTAATTAAACAATCATTACTTGCTAATTTAAGAGGCAACTTTAAATTTTAATTTACTCTTATGTAAAGATAGCTTATGCAATGACTTTGATCCAAAATATCAGTGAATATTTCTTCAATTAATGAAAACAGAACACAGAATAAAAGCATCTCCTTCAACCATGTACATGTGTTTTGTAGCTTCTGAAATCACCAGTGTCAAATTAGTTCAAAGAAATGTCTTTAAACTGTTGGTTTTAAGAAGAGACCTAGTCAAGTAAGCCAACAATAATTCTCTAGGTTGCTAATTAATGAATTTAATAATTTAGCTAGTGTTGAATAATTCCTTTTATGGTTGATGGATTCATAAATAATTAGGATTTGAAGAATATGCAATATTTTCATTGACATCAAATGTCTCAGAAAGTTAATCACCTAAATCTAGACTAATATACTGCAGGAATCTAAAATTCAATGAGGCTTCATTTCTATCAGATTTCCACTTTTGAGCTCTTTTCTCCTCTTTGGAGGTTCCAGTTTCATATTATTTTTTCCTAGAGACTTTGATGTTGCCCTGAGAAGCTATTTACATCTTCAGGGCCTTCGGGAAAACTGTCTTATCTGAATTCTAGCCCACGAGGATACTTATGGGGATCAGAAATAAATTATATCTTTATTCTTTCTGCTTTTTGTTCCATATAATACTAGAACAGCTGGTTAATTTCGCAGCATAGAGAATTGGAAGAAGTTGTTGCTTTCTTTCTTTTGAAAGACAGGGGAAGTATCGTTTAAAGATGACATGAGATTGGTGAGGAATGCTTCTGGAAGGTTCCACGCACACAGAATTATGTGTGTCGTCTAACTGTAGCAAAGAAGAATTTGGAAGAGTTGTGAGGAGAATATTAGATTTTATTGAGGGAGCTATCTTAGAAAGTAAAAAAATATAACTGTCCCAACTGTCATGTCAATAATAAAACTTTTCTGAAATCCAGGACAGAAATGCAATTTTCAAAAAAGTTATACAGATTCTTCACTAGAAATATTTATGTATTTATTTAAGAAATCAATTTTTATTTCCAGTGCCTTAAATCTCACTGTGTTACAGTGCTAACAAAACCTAAAGATAATTTGGAGACTTTTTCCTAAGAGATTTTAAACTTTAAAATTATTCTTTTTTTTTGTCTGTTTCTCTACGTAGGTCAATAGGATTTTTCAGAATAATACAAGTCATAGACATAAACAACAGTGTGGTGGCTACCAGAAGGAGGAAGGGGTTGGGGAGGGTAGTAAAGAGTAAGGGGGTTAAATATAGGGGGTGGGCACACAATGCAACATGTAGACCATGTATCATAGAAATGTACACTTGAAACCTATATAATCCTATTAACCAATGTCACGCCAATAAACTTAATTAAAAAAGAAGACCATAAATACACCAGAAATACTCAAATATATGGATGTAGGAAAGTCTGATCTCAGCTAATTTTTGATTAAAAAAAACCCAGCAAAATTCACTTCTTTTGAAATGAACAGTTCAGATTAGGTGGATTTACTGGAGCAAACGTTAGAAACACCAGATCAAAGAGGCGGTGGTAGAGTGGGGTCTGATGAGCCCAGATTCCGGTGGAGGGCCTCCTGTGCCGCTTGAGGGCTGTGTACTGTCCAACAAGTCACTTAACTGCTCTGAATTTTATTTTGTTATCTACAAAGGAAAAGAAGTGTAATGAGGATGAAGTGAAAATGTTATTGAAGTATTTTTTAAACTATAAAATTTTAGCTCAAGACCATATAGTTATATTATTTATCATTAATGATGCAATAATCAGAAAAGAATAGTTTTATTTATAGTTCATGTGGGTGTTCTTGTTATTCTGGTCTGTACTCACTCTTATAGAACTTAATGGATTAATAAACCTGCAAAAGTAAAAGTAAAAGCCCCTGGTGGTTATTGAGTATAAAACATACACATTTGTATACATGTGTGAATGTATATACATACATACCTATGACCGTATGTGTGTGTATGACCTATTAACTCGGGTAGGCTAAGCTGCTGCAACAAGTAGACGTGAAAATAGTGGCTAACTAACAGCCCTAAATGTTTTTATTTGGCTGACAGTTCTGCTTCTTACTTAGGAACAGGGCTGAAATGGCACCGTCACTATAAAAAGAGGGAGAGTCTAATCTGGGTCTACTGATTTCCACTCAGACATTGGGGTGGAATTTGCACACATTGCTTCTATTCACATTCCATTAGCAAGAGCTTGGGTGCATGGCCACATTTCACTGCAAGGGAGCCTGGGCGTATATAGTGTCTACACTGGCATCCATACGCATTTAGAATTGAGAAAAACTGATTTCTCCGGACCTCCATGTCTACCATGATGGCCACTGCTTTTTCCTTATTTCTCTTCTAATTGAATACTTAGTCCCTTGAATGATTGGCAGTATACATAATATACCATGTGGGTAGTACATTTGTGTCTGGCGTGTAGTAAGTACTCAAGTGACAGATAGCTGCTGTCATTACACAAACATTCATTAATGGTAATGAACAAGACTGTTGTATTCTTGGTACAGGCCTTAGTAACTGAAAATATAATGGCATATGTCCATCTTTCATGATTGACAAGTTTTCTGTTGACATTGAATACTTAAAAATTATGCAGATGAAAGGATTCTGGATGCACTAGATGTGACTATTGCATATGTAAGCTTGCTTAATGCTATCTGTCTGTGGAAATAAAGTGATGAGAGAAATATGTAACTTCAAAAGCAAGAGGGAAATATTATTTCTTATTTTCTATGGACTTGTTAGTGATGAAGAAACTTTGACACTTATTATTTTTAAAAAAGATTATTTATGTATTTTTAGAGAGAGGGGAAGGAAGGGAGAAAGAGATGGAGAGAAACATCAATATGTGGTTGCCTCTCATGCGCCCCCACACTGGGGACCTGGCATGCAACCCAGGCATGTGCCCTGACTGGGAATGGAACCTGTGACCTTTCAGTTTGCAGATCAGTGCTCAATCCACTGAGCCACACCAGCAAAACTTTAACATTTATAATGTGTTACTACAAATGCTCCCAAATTAACAACATTTATCACCATCTATGAATATTCATGATATGCATAAGTTCATAGGACATATCATTTCCCAAACAATTAAATTGTATTAGAGACTGGAGTTTGAAGGGATTAAAATTGTTTTTCCTTTCAAATGAGCCCTTCTCTTTTGAGATTAGGCAACTGTAAGTATGAGAATTTTTGCAGTGCAAAAATATTCATTTAATAACATAGGCTGAAAAATCTCTCTGCCTGTGCTGTCCTGCTGACTGGAATGCTGTGGTGCCTGGTGGTCTGTATACCACCCAGTCACAAAACTCTACAGTAACCTGGGCTTTGCCATACAGTCGCTCTCCCCCTCTCTTTCTTTCAACTTGGGGAAATAAATGGATAATAACATATAAACTGAAATCGTTCCATCTGCTAGTTACTGTATATTTAATGAAAAGTAAAGGTTACAAAATGGTCTGCTAAGCCAGTCCATCAAATGAAATCAACTTTGAATGCACCAACCCAACCTCAGATTCAGCACACTTACTTTAAAAACATGTCTATCATAAACATGTGACATAGGACATAAAGAGATCTAATGTATTTTAGCAATATGCAAAAGTGCAGGCTGGTTCACGTCACTATAAACAGTCCTTGCCTTCTCACCATTGTATAGGAACATTCGTGTTTGCCTGTATAGTCACTGCACAGAAAGGTCTCAGTGCCATCTGAGTCCACCTGCCCCTCTATAATGACAGATAACTTGGGATGCACTGTGTGCCTACTGTGTCATCAGAAATGTATCGAGTGAATTATTAAAAAAATAGCAAGGTACTCGCATGAATTTTGAAGTTAAACAGACTTAAAGTGAAACCCTGGCTCTATCACTTACTGTGCAATGCCACATGTTACCTTCTCTGGACATGAGTTTTCTCATCTACTGCATAATAATAATACCTACCTCATAGAGCTGACGTGAAGATTAAATGGAAGAAGACTAACTTTGAAAAGTGCCTAGTACACAGAAGGGAACAGTGCTGGAGTAATAGTGAAATCTTCAGGCAGGAGTGTTTAGGATAAGGTGTCTGTAGCATTTTTGTCTTTCAGATTTCAGTCTCTCTTTCTTTCTTCTCTCCACTGACCTACATTGCTTGTCTTTGTTTCCCATAATAGTATAGGAGATGTGGCACTTCCTAGTAGTGAAAGCAGTATCTTGGATTAGTTTGTGTTAGCTCTTGCCCTGTCCTCTGTGTCTTTCTGGTGGGAAGGATTTCAAAGGCCTCAGTGGCTTGGGATGAGAACAAGAACATCCAAGAACTGTTCTCACTCTGATTTCTCTTTCTAACTAGTCTCATCACACATGAATAACCTGTGCTAGGACAGAAGTCAGCTTAGTCAGAGGATTAGATTTGTTCTCTTTTCACTTTGTTCCATCTATTTCAGTCATTCAGTGACTTCATCTGGAGAGTGGATCATTTTTAGCACTGAGGTGTAATACACTGTTGCCCAAGGGTGTTAGTCCTTGTGTTCATTTTACTTTTCAGTTTACCCATCTTTTTGGAGAGATGTAACTTTGTCTAAGCCAGAATGCTTAGAGAATGAGTTTCATAAAATGGTTTCTAAAATATAATTCAAGAAGTGTAGTCTCAGTTCCCTTAAATTGTCATAAACATGAGGGTAATGTTGTACACTGCTTGGTAGAACACCAAGAACTGGTGTGCCTAGCCATGTCAAGCAGAACAGGGCCAAAACAAAACTGCATTAACCCCACACCCACGAGGTTACTTTTAGTCTTCCCCATTTTAGTACTGGCATGATTATTCTTGCTTCTCACGTTTATTCCATTCAGCCAGGTATGATGAACCCTATTGAGAGGTGCCCAACATTTTTGGCACCAGGGACGGGTTTCAGATCCATGGAAGACAGTTTTTCCACAGACCAGAGTGGGATGTGGGGAAAGGAGGCAGAGCTCAGGTGTAAAGCATGGGACTTCCATGACCTGACCAAGAGGAGGGGGGGTGGAGTCCCCTGCCATTTTCAAAACATATCCCAAATCTGTCCTTTGTCTTTCTCCTAACATCCTGGTCCAAGCCAGCATGATATCTCTTCAGAATTCTTTGTTGGATTGCTGCTCCCCAACAATTCACCCTCTTTGGAATATCTAGAGTAATATATTTAAAATATAAATAAGATCATGTCACTCCCCCTTGAAGCTCCCCATCTAGCAGAGAAGAAAATCCACTCTTCTGCAGGCTTGCAGAGTGCTGCGTGACCGGCCTACTTCTCTAAGCGTATTTTGTGGTCCTGTTCTCATCCCAGCTCACTTTGCTTTAGCCACGTGCTCAACTTATTTGCACTTAATGCTTGAGCTCTGAGTGTTTCCTCTGCCTACAGAGCTCTTCCTCCTTATCATTCTAAGGTTATTTCCTTCCTGACATTCCAGTTGAAGCCTAAATGCCATTGTCTCAGAGAGGACTTTCGTCCGCTTTGCTACTGTTAGTCTTTCTGTAGCAGGTACCACCCTCCGACCTCTTAGGCTCTAAGCTTCAGGAAGGGGGATCTGGTTTTCTCTACTGGAGTCATAGGACCCAGAACAATACCTGTCTACAACAGATTTAATACATATTTGTTGAAAAACTATTTTTGACTTTTTGTTTGAGTATAATCTTTTACAGTTTGTATTGTCAACAAGACTTAACTTCAATTAATTACACGAGGGCACTAATTAATGGTAGTTTTTGTCCGTTTATTTCATGTGCTCCTATTTGATTACTCTTTGAAATCTGGTGTGGCCGAAACATGCATGCTTTATAACCAAAAGATGGAAGATGAGCCTGTAATAAACTCTACACTGAGCACTGCAACACAAAAGCTAAAAAAAAATAACCACAGAAGACTGTACTGATACCTCATGATGGACTAAAATGATATTCATGATCATTTAACCTTTAGATTGGGTATTCAGAGTCCCTGATAATAAGGGTTTTTTTCTATAGGTATTTCTTTCGAACCACAAATAATTTCTGAATTTGTGTTCAGATCACCCTTAACTCAATGGTTACTCCTTAGGTGTCGCCCTAACCACTACAGGTAGCTATAGCCCTAACCACTAGCAGAGACAAGAGAATGGAGCTAAGCCTCTTTCTCCATTAGTAAGGCAGTACTCCATATAAGTTCCCTAGCCTGAAAGATGCCGCCAAAAGTCTTTGAATTTTAATTAAATTGAGTGAAAAGTCAGATTGTTGGATATGTTTGCTTTTATGGTTATTGCTCTTGACTGGCATATTTTAAAGCCTATTTTTATATATGTGTTTGGTGAGTTTTGTACCATATTCTTTCTTTTTCTTTCTCTTTCTCTCCCCCTACCCCATATTGCTCCTCCACTTCCTCCTCATCCCCTTTCTCTCTCTCTCACACTTGCACAGACACACACACACAATTTGTCTTTATGAAAATAATTATATATCCCTTGAGGTTTGCTTTTAAAAAGAGCCAGTTCTATTGGTGTTTGAAAGAGATTAAGAGAGTCTCTGCGATCCATTGCTAATTCTTATGCTTTATTGAATACACTTTTTAAACTCAAATTTCCCAACAATATTCTAAAAATAAAGCAGCACAAGCAATAATATCTTAAAAAGAAAATTGACTTCTGTATCTTTGGAATTTCCTTTAGTTTCTTGCTGAGAGCTAGCCTCAGATGGCTCCTAAAAGAATGAATGAGTAGAAAAATTGATGTTCCTCCAAGACTAGCAAGCGAGTGTGTAAATGTCCTCAGCAGGGAAGGCCACCTTGCAACATTACAAGTATTAGAAAGAACTCAACATACGTGCCACAATAAGCTTGAAATTTCATCCAAATAAGTGTTTTTAAAATATGGTAGCACATCTTTACAATGCTAATGAGGCACACTGTAGACATGCACGCAGAAGCTGCAGCACCGTGCACGGTCACTGCTGTGTGGTCGTGGACAGGTGGAGGAACTAAAATTCAAACAGACAAGGGTCTGTTGAGTGCTGAGTAGTGATCTATTATTTGTTTCCCTTTTTTTCAGGTCTAAGAAACAAACACTTGGATCCCACATATATGTTTACACATTTACCCGGCACTTAGGAACTAGTGTCATTATGTGGTTTAAGGCATTTCTTATTTATTGTTTGTGTTCCTGTGGATGTTTGTTCATGCTATTCAAATACACTTTGGGGCAGGTAGCTTCTGAAAGTGGCTATCTATTTAAGCCCAGGAAGGCTTTAGTTCAGTGTGCTGTTACTTTTGCTATTAGGTGTGTATAGAACAAAGAATCTGTTGCTCTCCCTGTCCCCTTGGGCTCATAATAAGAACACCACAACAGTGATTTTCAGAAAATAAACAAAACACACCTTTAAAGTGACCTCTGTTTTGATTATTTCTTGCCCCTGTGCCACTAGGGATTTTGTTATGGTCAGAGTTGTACTGCAAAGAGTGACAGGCTGTGATGGGACAATAAAGGAGTCAGCCTGGAGAGCAGGGGACCAATGCGGAGCCCGGAAGTCACTTAATGGTGGCTTCCAATAACGTAGGCTAATCTGTTCTGTGGAAATGCTGATACAGAATTACTCTGCTTTTTTTGTGATTGAGGTTTTCAAGCTGGCTTTGTTTACTTCTAGAAAGTATGTGCTTTGTGATGTCCCTACACAGAAACTTTTAACACATGGAGAAAATTGGTGACATTCAGGCTCACAGGTTCTGCGTAGCATCTGTGTATTTGTGTGGGCACTGCTGCTGGGAACACTGATGACTTCAATCAGTAGGAATTCATTATTTCTCTTTTTAAATGATTACCTACGAGCATCAATACTTCCGATGGATGCAATCATGCAGACCACAGGTTCACGTTTCCCAGTGGTTCTTAACAATGAGTAGTACAAAACACCTGAAATCCTCTTTGTAAAGTCAAAGATAACATTGGGCTTGGTGCAGGAGAAATCCTCTAAATTCGATTTTTTGAATAATATTTGAAGTCTGTGACTTTTTCCATTTCCATATTCTAACAGAAAGCAAGCCCATCTGATTATATGACTGGCATGATATACGAGCATGAGCCCCTGCTTAACTATTGTGAGGCCTATTCCAAGGAGGCAGGTGGACGACGAGATAATTACTTGTAAGGTGCAAGCATAAAAAAAGAACTTAGCTTTGATATTTTTTCAGCTTTTCAAAAGCGAGCAGAGGTGAGGTTATAAAGAGAGGATTCCATCTCATCTCTTTCTCCTGCTGCCCCCTTGTACAACTTTGTTCGTGCCAAGACGCCCGTGTGGTGGATTTGCACAGGTAACTGAGGATGTGCCGTTGGATTAAAAAGAAGCCACTGAGAGAACAAGTCAGCTCGTGTGGGTGCTTGCAGTGTAAAATTTCTTGAAGCTTCACTCTTGTAGTTTCTAGTTCCCTCCTTTCAATCACATTTGTAAGGACATCACATTTGTGCATCACGATACTTCCTGTATTAAAAAGAGATTAAAATTTGCACAGAGATGTGCTCTGAATTACATTGATGTTTGTGTTTTCAAAGTGAGGGAAGGACATAAGCCTTATTACTTCTATTTTTGTAGAAGCCAAGGGGATAGGCGCTGTAGTCCGGTGTCTGTAGAATTGAGCCCCTGTGGAACTGTGGAGTTTGCAGAGTTGAAGATCTGATACTCACCTTCCTTTGTATTCAAGAACCTAAACAAATCAAAAAGTAAAACCAAAAGTTATTCAAAAGGAAAGTAAAAAAGAGACATATAGGTCAGTTGAAATGAATCAATTAAGTGATGCCATTAAGATGCAAATCTAGTTGTGAAGTGTGAAGTTTGCTTTGCCTTTTCAGTGATACCTGGACACTTAGAAGACGTCTGAATGTTTCTTGAAAGTTCCCTTTGATATTCTAAGGAGAGTAAGCTCTTGTCTTATACTTTACTATTTAAAAAAATTGGGATATTTCAGGGAAAGAAGGGATTATCAGCCATTATTTGTATGGGGAATTCTCCTGTTTTCACTTTTCAGTTATAATTGGCAGTATCCTTTCTTTGTGAAAAAATAATTCCTAGTCTTACAGAAAGGACAGGATTTTTTCTCAGGCTTTTCCTACATGTATTGGTGCTCTCTAGATTACACTGACATTAATAATTGCAGCCAGCTGTTGTATAAAGCGGTGTGGTCTGTGGCTCTTGGTATGTTTGTTACTGACATACAACAAAAAACTTGTTTTCTTTTATCATTTTGTGGATGGCAAAGTTGAACACTGGTGTAAATATTATATTTAAGGTGAAATCTTATATGTGCAGAACTTAGAGTTCTGGGTTCATCCATAGTAATAATACACAGACAGACAGATTTTTTAAAAATCAGTGTACATAATGCTTCTTGCTTAGTCAAACTGTATGATTGAAAAAACTGGCCACACCTGATGATCTTTTGGATGATACAGAGGCCAAGAGAGTAATGGGGTGAGGAGTATGGGGACAACTGTAATTGAACAACAATACAAAAATTTAAAATAAGTGAATGCAGTTTTGTAATACATGGGTTCTGGGCCTTTACCCAGATAGAATGACACAACTTTCAGTCTGAATACTGTTTTTGCAAGTCTGGGTGGGATTTGGACTTTTCAGCTGCACCTGTCTTCAACATTGTTATGACATTTTCATTGGTAAGACTATGCCAGAAAACAAAAGCCTTTTCCATTATGCTCAGTGATTGTTTCTTTACAGAACTTTAGCCTGCAACATGTTTCCGGTTATTTGATTTTTTTAATTTGGAAATTTCTATTCCTGTTTACTCCCCATGTAAATATTGTTGATATTTTGACTGCTGTATGGTTTTTCCTGTAAGTGAAGTGTATCACTTTAATGAGGTTTTCTTAAAGACATATGTTTTGTATTACTTTCTGATTTCATGCAAAGCTTGTACTCATTATGAAAATAACTTGCAGAAAATGCTTGCATCGTGATTGGATTTGGGAACTAAATTCCTTGGAGAAATAACAAGGCTGCATGATTTGTTAATCTTGAGGGAGTGCTTTGAGGCATAGTGTTAAAATATAACAAAAAGAGCTATTTAAAGTAATATTATATGTAGCATTCAATTATGGCATTGAATATTGTTAGTTAAAATAGTAAAGTTAATATTGATGACAGGAAAATATAGACAACATAAATTAGACTTCTAGTTCATATTGTGCAAATTCAATAGAAGGCTTACTGGGAGGATTATCAGTTGTATTCCTACGGTGATAGTTATTGGAAGTTCTGTGAATTATGTGGAAATGATGCACACTTAATTGTTGTGACTTACCATCATTTTGTTTCAAGTTTACAGATGGATCAATATATAGTGAACTAATAGGTATCTTAACATCACTTATCAGGGAATACAATTTGGTGATATGAGTCAATGTTTTCCTAAAATTGTATAGTATGTGAAATGAATGGAAAACTTAATGATTATATTGAATGGAAACATACTTTTATTTTATTTGGATAGTTATTTTAGGAATTGGCATTCTCTCTGTTGAATTCACCAAGGGCAAATTTGAAAACAAAAGTCCTACAGATTTGGGTGATACATATTTTTTCTTTTATTCCCCTTCTCTTTTTTTGGCTCCCAAGCTGGCTCCGGGTTCTCTCTCAGTGTTGTACTGGCAATATGTTAATAAGAAAGCACAGGTAAGTTGTTTATTGTCTGCCAGCTACAGTTTTTTAAAGTGACATGTGAACTTTTTTATGGCTATGTGTACAGTGATGCAGCATGCCAAAATTGTCTGTGTGTTCCAAAAGTATTCAAAATAAAAGCATCTTTCCCCCGAATTTAAAAAAATGTTAGTGTTTCCAACTGTCAGTAAAACTTGTATAAATTTTAGAAATATCATGAACTTTGAATTCAGACTCAGATTCAAAAATCCCCACTCTGATACTTATTAGTTATTTGACCTAAAGCAAGTTTTAGAAATTGCTTCTGTGCCTCAGTTTCCTCATCTCCAAAATGATCATACCACATAAATAACACAGGAGTTGTAAGGAATGTATCAGTAATGTATATTAAGCATGTAGCACCATCTCAGGAACAGAGCAATAGCTCTCGCTGTCTTCCATTGTTTTTCTGCAGAGTTGCTCCACCTGCTCTCACACATGGCAGTCGCTGAGTCTACATTGTGTGCGTCCAGCCACCGTTCCCAGGTGTGACCACCAAACACTATTGGCTTTCTTTGTATTTGGATTCATTCCAGGAATATCTATGTGATTCACAATGATTACATTTTTTCCTAAAGGTTTTGATTATGGGAAATCTACATGTTGCATCAAGCTAATATTTGATATATCAAAATAACTTATTCTCATTTGAGTAACAAATAATTTTCTATGTGAATAGCATCCATTGGCCAAATAGACAGAAAAATAGAATCTGTTTAGCCATTGAGATGGACATTTCATTGTTTCTGTATTTGTCTTTCTATCAAAGGTGCATTTTCTAGGCCTGAGTTCTGAATGGCTTTCATTGCCATAAAAAGATCCCAGGGGCACTGACTAAAAGTTAACCCTGGCTATACATGGTATGCATGTTGCTGTTTACTCAGATAAGCTTTAGCAGGTAACTGAATAAGAATTATATGGTAAGATGTATCTTCTGGATTTATTCCTAACATGAAGTAGATACATAAATGTCCCAATTATTATATTGACTTAGATTAGTGCCAAAAATGCAGAAATATTATGTGTTAAAATTTGGGGAAAACTTTAATAGTCAGAGATTATAACCAATTTTACCTTTTAGAAAGCAACTCTCATAAGAAGACCAAAATGACTAAATAATACTCAGAAAGAAACTAATCTTCTAAGGGGTATAAGTAAATGTGCTGTGAAATCACAAAGAGCAATTTTTAATTTGCCATTTTGGGTTAAATTAATGGGAAACAGTTATATCACAAAAAAGGACAATTATCCTGAAGTCATAAAGTACCACAAGCATACCCCTAGAGAAAGAAAAAAACCAAGTGTGTTGTCATTATTCCAGTTTTTATGGAACTAGTATTTCCCTGTTGTGACATGGTTAGGTATTATAGATTTGGATTCTTATTGTTTCATAAAGAATTTTAATGATATGTAATGGGAACCTAATAGTACATAGCTTGCAAAATTATTGTTAGATATGTATCTCAAAATAAGGGCACCCCAATAAAAAGTTCTGTCCCAGTTACTTTATTTAGGAAGTTTATTTTTTCTCTTGAAACTTTCCAAAATCACTTTTATATTATAGTTAATAAGTTAATTATAGCAATTTTTGGAAGCCTCCCATTTTGTGCTATGCATGACCAAAACAGACCATTAATGAAACTTTTGTCTTTTCAACGCAGCCTCTGTTTGTAGCCAATGTAACGTTTCTGCTTAAGGACCATCATGGAGCCGAGTCACTGGGGATTGTGTAGCAGCAGAGTAACAGGCCCCCAAAGGCATCTGTGTCCTGATACTCAGAATCGGTGAATATGTCACCTTACGTGCCTTAGTCAGTTGGGCTGCGATAGAATAGCATGGAGTGGGGGTTGTGGGGACGGCTTATAAATAACAGAAATTTATTTCTCACAGTTCTGGGGGCTGGAGTTCTGAGGTCAGGGTGCCAACATGGTTAGGTTCTGGTGAAGACTCTTCCAAGTTTCAAATGACCATTTCCTTGTATCCTTACATAGTGAAGAAGGTGAGACAGAGCTTTCTGCAGCCCACCCCTCCCACTGCCCCCTTTTTCAAAATAAAGGGGCATTAATCCTATTTATGAGGCTGTACTCTCATGATCTCATTACCTCTCGAAGGCTCCACCTCTTAATACTATCACATTGGGGGGTAGAATTTCAACATGAATTTTAGGGGGACATAGACATTCAGTCAATAACAAGGGCAAAAAGAGGCTTTGAAATGTGATCAAGGGTAAAGACATTGAGATGAGAGATTTTACTGGGTTATCTAGGTGGGTGTAATCTAATTACATGAGTCCTTAAGAGTGCAGCAGCACCCCAGCTGGTGTGGCTCAGTGGATTGTGTGCCGGCCTGGGGACTGTAAGGGTGGCTGGCTTGATTCCCAGGCAGGGCACGTGCCTGGGTTGTGGGCCAGGTTCCCAGTAGGGTGTGCATGGGAGGCAACCACACACTGATGTTTCCTTCTCTTTCTCCCTCCCTTCCACTCTCTAACAAATAAATAAATGAAATCTTAAACAAAATAAAACAAAACAAAGACTGCAACAGATTTCCCTGCTGGGTCAGACCGATGAGACAGAAGGAGCAGCAGGACAGTTTCCTAGTTTCCTAGTGTGAGAGGGCCTTGACCCACTGTTGCTGGCCCTGAAGGTAGAGGAAGGGGACATAAGTTAAGGAAGTGGTGGTCTTTAAAAACTGGGAAAGACCTTTAATTTACCAGCAAGAAATGAAGACTTGAGTTTTACAAATGCAAGAAACTAAATTTTGTCAATGAGCAAGAAATGTCTTTTCCCTTAAGATGTTCCAGAAAAGAATGTAGCCTACCAGCACCTTGGTTTTGGTGTGTTGAGCTACAGAACTGTAAGGTGTTAAATTGTTGGTGTTGTAAGACACTATGTTTGTGGTGATTTGTTACAGAAATGAAAGAAAGTTAATACAGGTGGGTTTACATCTACATAACATTCCAAGCACAGGGCAGGTGATTTGAACTTTTGTTTAATTTAACTTCAGGGTGGAAAAAGCTGAGTTGGCCTGGAACCTATATTGAATTCTTGATCAGTCCCCACCACAACTGTAAGATCATGAAGAAACTTGCAGACAAGATACTTTGATGTAATAACTCCTGTCATTATTATAAGTTTTGGCTTTAATCCACTGGCCCCTAAATTGGACTGGATTGCGCATGAATTTCCAGCATCCCGTGTCCTCCTGATACAAGGCCTAGACGGAAAGCAATGCCCTAGTTCTCCTTGGCTGTTCCCCCAGTTGCACACTTTGAACTTACCCTTGAGGTCTTACTCCCATATGGCAAGATTGAGTAGGGAAAGGTGAACCTAAAGAAAAAGGTGTCACACTTTCTTGTGAGATTTAGAGCAGAAGCAGCCCAACTGGCCCACTCACAGGTGCCCTCAGAGTGGAGTGGGGAGAGACCGTCCTACCTAGGCAGTCTGCAGACTGTCTTTCCACTCCCACTGCCTGGCTACAAACACTTCAAAATAAGATCGACAGTCAAGAGAGAAATAGTCTTAAAAAAAGAAATTGAAGTGTTAAGAGGAAACTCCATGCACAGAAGAAAAGCTCTCTAACTTATGTCACATTGTAAGTCTATCTCCTAGTATTATTATTATTGTTATTTTATTTATTTAAACTAAATAACCCTCACAAAAAACAGTTGACCCATTTATTCTACCCTCCATCCTCCCATCTCTGGCCACCACCAATCTATTCTCTGTGTCTCTGTGTTTTAAAAAAAATTTTTTTTTTAGATTCCTCATGAGAAAGAACATGTGGTATTTGTTATTCTCTGTGTGACTTATTTCACTTAGCATAATGCCCTGGAAGGCCATCCATGTTGTTGCAAATGCTAAAATTTCATTCTTTTTTATGGCTGAATAATATTCCATTATGTGTGTAGGTGTGTGTGGGTATGTATGACACACCAGAGTTTTCTTATTCATTCATCTGTTGATAGACACTTAAGTTATTTTCATATCTTCGCTAATGTAGATAATGCTGCAATGAACATGGGGTGAATGTATCTTTTTGAGTCACCTTTTTCTTTGGATACTCAGAAGTGTAATAGCTGGATCATTTGGTAGTTTTATTTTTAATTAAAAAAAAAAACTCTGCAGTTTTCCAAAAAGTAGCTGCCCCAATTTTTATTCTTACCAATGGTGTACAAGGAGGGTACTCTTTCCTCAACAACCTTGCCAACTCTTATTATTTCCTGTCTTTGATAATAGACATTTAAACAGATGTGAGGTGATCTCATTGTGGTTTTGATTTGCATCCCCCAATGATTAATAGAGCACCTTTTCATGTACCTGCTGGTCATCTGTAGGTCTTCTTTGGAAAAATGTCTATTCAGACCTTCTGGCCACTTTTAATCAAATTGTTTGTTTTTTTGCTATTGAGTTGT
>PVIA01010753.1:0-49606 GCA_004024845.1 Tonatia bakeri
TCTCCTATGAAAGATATACAATATTATTATGCTTCTTTTCCTAGGTGACACACTCAAGTTTGGAGAGATTAAAGACCTTGAGCAAGTTCGCCTTGTGACAAATGACAGAACCAGAGTTTGAGGGCAGGTCACGTGATTGTGCAGCTCAAACTTGTAACAACTGTGCTGGACTGCATTGATAAAAGTTAATTCTGCTGGGTCCTCTGGGTCAGAGATGCCTACACAGAGGAAAGAATGAATCCATCCCCTTAGTTCTAAAATAAGGAGAAGAATGTCCCCGAATATCCCTAGGCCAAGTCTGTAGTGGTAAGAAAAATGGGTATATTTTGTTTTAAAAAATTTTTATGGAGATATCTAGGCTTTTAAGAAATATTTAAGTATGAGGAAGCTTGCATGAGGTCGTACATCACCAGAAACAGAAGTTTTAGTGAGTTTTAATTTTTGTCACCTAACTTGGCTATAGCACTACTGATTTGATGAGTGAAGGCTCTTCCCTCTAAGCTTCCATTGCCTCCCCCATCCCCCACCATTTCTTCATAAGCACTCTCTGCTGAAATACATACAAACATTACCCTCTGATATCTCCAGTCAGGTTCAAAATTAGGAGGGCCAATCTGGGATCAGGAGCCTCCTGAGATATCCACTCATGTGATACTAAGTGCTTCCCCCAAGAATTGCTGTGTGAAAAGGTAGCTGTCTCTACCGTGATATTTGCAAAAGCACAAGCCCAAGTTATGTTCCATGACAGAAAGCTCTACAAGTGTGGGAGGAGTTTCTTCACCACGATGCTTTCCTGGATATGGACTTCTCTCTACAACCTATGTATGAAGGCTTTCCATACTCCTTCCTTTGTAACCTCGTTTGTCTGTTCCTAGGACAAAGGTAAATATCAAGAAATATACAAGCACAGCCAATTAGAATGGGAAGGGGTGCTAAAAGAGCCAACAGTTTTTATTCTGCAAATGAGGAAGATAAAGCCTAGAGAGGTTAAATGGTTAAATCATAGACACCCTGTTATCTAGTTGTCTTGTCACTCCCAGTCCACTGCTTTTTCCACTCTACTATGCTGCTCTATAGAATCCAGACTTCCATGCTCACTGCAATCAGAGGTCTTATATAAGTGGTCGGGATGGTGGTTAGATTCCACAGGGAGATTGCACCTCCTAATTTTTTTATTTAGAATGAACCATCATGAGTAGTGCAAATACCATCTCTCTCAATTTCAGAGGTCCTAGGACTTTCAACACCTATTTGGGGATCTCGAATGTAAAGCCATTTTCTTTAGGAATATCAAAGTTTGAACAGTCATTATTGTTAGCTAAATATCTTTTGGTAACCAAGAAGAGATGAACTAGTCTGAAAGTAATGGCCTACATTCCCTGATTTTGGTTATGTGCTTTCATACACCTACTCAGAGGGCCCTGGTATAGACCCAAAGTGTTTATGAGGTTTCTGTGTCAATCAGCTAACAGTTCACTAGAATAAATCTTTCATGAATCAATCCTGGTGGATACACAAAGACAAAAAGAACTACAAATAATTCTTAAACTTTTTCAATAATCATATTATGAATGATAATGTGGGCAACATTTATCTCATTTCTATATTCCTGGCACCTAGAACCATGCCTAACACACAGTAAAAAAATAATAATAATAATAAAATAAAATACATAAAATGTTAGTATCTTTTATGCTTGTCACAGAGAACTTTCATATTCATTGTCCCATCAGAGCAAGATAACAGTCAATGAGGGAACTAGAGGATCTTGGGGGAAAGAAGGGGAAGGGTTAAGTCAAGGAACATGTATAAAGGAACAACGGACGAGGAAAATGGGGAGGGAGGGTTTAATAGGGGACAGATCAGGGGAGAGCAATGGAGGGAAATGAGGATGACTGTAATTAAACAATAAAAAAATAAAAACAAAATAAATTTAAAAAGATCCGACCAACTGGCAGACCTACACCCAGCTGATTATAAATAGAAGTAGGATCAAAACTGGACTTGTGTTTATAGTACATTCCCACCCACACCACACCACCTCTGAACTGCTGGATCAAAGGAGCAGTTTTGTGTGCTTCTGTACCTACAAATAGTATAGATAAGAAATTTAGTCAATATATTGGCCAGTCTCAAGCATGAATACAATACAAAAATTAACCTTTTCTAAAAAGAAATTTAACCAGATTCACGTTTATGTATTTGGATCAACTCTGGCAACTCTGGCAAGCAGAAACACATAAGAACTGATAAACCAGTCTCAGAAAGAAGTAACGTCATTGTCAGTAGGGTGTTCTAGTATATTCTGGGTACTTTTTATGGTCATTGTGTAATACTTTCTACACACTTTTATTATAGCACTAAACACTTTGGGAGGTTAATTTGTATATCTCTTTGTCTCTACCCTGTTATAAAGTCAGGAATTATGTAACATCAGTTCCTGGCACAGAGCTAGTTTATGTGCAAAACTAGCTGGAGGAAAATGAGGAGAGTGAGCTAACATTCCATGTACCAGGCATCGTGTTAGTAGGCTCCACATGTCATTTAATTTCATCTTTTCAGCTCTGTATAATAACACATTGGTTAGTACATGAACTGAGTATTTCATAGACAATGACAGAGATTCACAGAGTCTAAGTAGTGTTCCCAAGGTTGCATTCCATCTAAATTGCCAATCAGTGAGTGACACATCTGTACAACTGAAAAAAAGTATATTCTTGTTGGTAACAGTCACCTTGGGCTCTTCTTCTAAATGATTGTAGTATACCTATAACCTGACACATTGTTTTTCTTTCTTTCAGGGTTCAATTGTATCTCTCTTGTTTCTACCAATTACTTTTTCACATTACGCCCCAATTGAGATTTTGATTGTGCCATGTATTTTACCAACTAGTAATACCTATCTTCTTATAATTGCCTATTTACACAATTGTGTTTACTATTTCATGCTTTTATCCATGATGTTTCTCCTGCCTGGTACAATAGTAGCTGTGGTAATAGTAGCCTCGGTGAATGAGAAAGAAAAGTATGGGTGTCCCTAAAGCAGGGCTCTAAATCACTGTGTGTCTTCAGCTATCATTAACAAGCTGGTGAGGCAACACTGAGAAATGGGAAATGCCTTTGACAGGACTTGTCAGCATCATATACCAATGACCAGCTAAATGTTTCTTATATTTTACTTTCTGTTAAGTAAGCTTTTATGTATATCTTAGACAAAGGTACTTGCAAGATATGGCAAGTAGTGAAAAAAGTTCTCTGTGATTTAATGTAATAGAATATACCACACAGCAAGCAAGCTGATATGTGTCCCAGAGTTTTAATATGTTAGCCAAAGTTAACAGGGACATTCCAGTGTCCTTCTGTACCTCTTCTAGATGAACGACCTCATTCAACCCAATCCAAACCACCATTTAGTCCCACTTCTTGCACACAGCTCTTGACCTTGACAGGAAGCTGACATATGTGACCAAGAAACATGGTTGACACGTCAATACTCATGATAATCATCAACTAACATTATTTTGTGTGGGCTCAATTTTTCGTAGGTGTTTCTCATGGTGATTCCCAAACAACTTTCATGGAGAACATTTCAGAGGTGACTGAGTTCATTCTTGTGGGGTTAACAGATGCCCTAGAGATGCAGATCCCCCTCTTCATAATCTTCTCCCTCATCTATCTCATCACTCTGATTGGAAACCTGGGGATGATCATGTTGATTCTGTTGGACACTCGACTTCATACTCCCATGTACTTTTTTCTCAGTAACCTCTCCCTGGTTGACTGTGTTTATGCCTCAGCTGTCACTCCCAAGGTAATAGTGGGGTTTCTCACAGGAGATAAGATGATATCATACAATGCATGTGCTGCCCAGATGTTTTTCTTTGCAGCTTTTGCCACTATTGAAAGTTTCCTGCTGGCCTCAATGGCCTTTGATCGCCATGTGGCGATATGTAATTCCCTATATTATGCCACCACCATGACAAGCACTGTGTGTGCCTTACTGGTCACTGGACCCTACCTCTGTGGACTCTTGGAATCTTCCATCCATGTTGCCCTCACTTTCCACCTCTCCTTCTGTCATTCCAATGTTGTTAATCACTTTTTCTGTGATATTCCCCCACTGCTGGCTCTCTCTTGCTCTGACATCAACACAAATGAGATTGTGCTCTTCACACTGGCAGCGTTCAATGTCTTTTTCACTCTCTTGGTAATCTTGAGCTCTTACCTGTTCATTTTCATTGCTATTCTGAGGATGCGCTCAGCTGACGGACAGAAGAAAGCCTTCTCCACCTGTGCGTCCCACCTAGCCACTGTTTCCATTTTCTATGGGACAATCATCTTCATGTACTTACAGCCAAGTTCTAGTCATTCCATGGACACAGACAAAATGGCATCTGTGTTTTACACCATGGTCATCCCCATGCTGAACCCAGTGGTCTACAGCCTAAGAAACAAAGAGGTCAAGAGTGCATTCAAGAAGGTGGTTGGAAAAGCAAAGTCTTCATTGGGTTCAGCCTACTAACTGGAAATAGCTTGCAAAGCATTGAAACTTTTAATAGGCTTTAGTGTCTATGAGTATTTTTTGAGCTTTAATTATTTCTTGTCTTTTTCTAAAGAGAAGTAAGCCTTTATTTTCTTATTTCATAAATAAAGTTGGCTGTGCTGGTAATTATTTCTTGTCCTTAATTTTTCTGAGCAGTTCTTTCCAAATGAGGCTGGATCTATTCATGCTTTGGGACTATGACTAGGTAGGAGAAATTTTGGAGGTCTTTCTCTAGAAATACAATGTTACTTCTTTTTTAAGATCAAGATTATAATCCTAGATACTATAGAACCCCACACTATACCACTTTATTAGTCTAAAGTCTAAATTGCTTTGTAGGTAAACCTCATAAGTATATGATACCACAGTTACATTTTTAGTTACTAAAATTCAAAATAATTCTATGATTTTTTAAAGTATTTATTTGTTTGTTTGTTTGTTTATAGAGGGAGGGGAAGGGAAGGAGAAAGAGAGGGAGAGAAACATCAATGTGTTGTTGCCTCTCACACGTCCCCTACTGGGGACTTAGCCCACAACCCAAGCATGTGCCCTGACTGAGAATTGAACTGGTGACCCTTTGGTTTGCAGTGCTCAATCCACTGAGCCACACCAGCCAGGGCCATGATTCTTGCATATAGCATAAAGGCTTGGTTCTCCAACATTCATGCTTTTAAGAATGATTTTGAGAGTGTTGAAATATAGAATCTTAGGATCTAATTCCAAATAATCTAACTTAGTATACTTCTGGTGGAGGCTGGAAATTTGTATAATGTTCACTCATTAGCTACGTATACCTGAATCCTGAGTTGAGATAGCAAGAATGTCAATGGTGAGTTTGAGTGATGAGGGATACCATATAAGCAAAATGTATTTGGTTCCTCAATTTCAGAGAGAAAAACACAGTTCGAAAGGCAAAAAATATATCCATATTTATTTCTTACCTGAGTTCTAATAGATAAAGTTCATATAAGAGAGGCTGAGTGGGGAAGACTGCCTGTGTGCTTAAACTTCCCCTGTATTTTAGATGGGGTTATTGTGCAGATAACACTTTGAGAACTGTCACCTTAGAACAGGGGTTCAAAAGCATCCTTACAAGATCAACAGCATCAGCATCACCTAGAATTTTTCATAAATGTCTATTATAGGAACTCCACCACTCAGACCTACAGAATCAGAAACTCTAGGAGTACAACCCAACTATTTGTGCTTTAAGCAGACCTCCTGGTGATTCTAAAGCACTGAGAACCACTGGATTCATGCAACCTAGAATCACTAGCCTAAAGCAATGCATCCTTCTCAGTTCGGTTCAGCTAGCAATTGTTTGACCCTATACCATGCTGCAGTGGGCATAAAGATATTAAAATTTTTTTAAATCTCTTTTATTAAGGACCACTAGTCTTCTCAGCATAACACAGTTATCTTTGTTATGAAAGCATTAGAAAGACTGAAGGAAAGCTGAAATAATATTGACCTTGAATTTTCCTTTTTAAATCTCCTTTAATATTGATATTCAGAGGACTCCCCATCACTCACCACAATTTTAATTAGGAGCACATTAAGCTGCATAGGCTTTTGAGGCCATCGCAGGTAAATAAAGGGGTCAGAGTCATTGTGTTCTCTCCCTGTGTTGCCATGACTTACAACAAAGCCTAGGTTATCTGGGAAGACTTGTCATCCCTGTTTTCTAGAAGTTTGTACTACATAATGAAGAGCTTCACTTAGATAAAGAAACTAAGCTGGAAAATTAACCTGATCCCATGAACATATACTTTTAGGAGGGTTGAAGACCACACATCTCACTTTCTTAAGGATTTCATCTAGTTTTATAGTTCAAATTTTATCTAGATGGCTAACAATCAATATTTGATTTATCACAAATACTACACATTCTGGGTTATTTTCATATAGATTACTAGGTTGGTTTTACACTACCAAGCAAGACAATTTGGTCCTTATAATTGCTCGTGAACATAGTTAATAGTGTCATATTAAAAGCACTATGGATATTGTAAAGTATCTGGTATTTGAAGAAACTGTAGTGCTAAAAATGGTAAGAAGAGATAGTGTTTTTTTAACTTCTATATGCACTTGCTTCATGTATGAGTTATCTATATTTTTCCTAAGTCAGAGGAAGGCTTTCAATTGACCACTGTAATAAAAAATAGTCAAGTTCATGTGTTACTTTTGTTGTTTTATATGTAGCCTCTGAAAATTCTGACTTAAATGAAAGATTTTCATCAAATTACAGGATTAAATTAAGAGGTTGAAAGTGGAAATTTTGTTAGCAAAACCAGGGGTAAAACAGTATATAAAATTGAAGGGAGGTAACGATAGAGCAAATAAAACAACCTGGTTGGGTGAGAATTAAAATTATAGTTATCATCATAGAAATTAGTAGGACTAGGGCAGGTTCAGCAGAGAGAAATAAATGTGATTGACAGAGGAAATGAGAAAGGTAGAAGTGATAAATAGGGATAAATCCATTCCAAGAGAAAGAAATAGAAATTTTAGGGCTTGGAGGTTAGAAGGAACCATGAACATCATCTAATCCAACTCATGAATATTTCCTACTGATTAGATTTGCTAGAACACCAAATCCAGAGGTCCCTATCAGGTACAGACAGGAATGAAGACACCAGCCCATGGTCCCCAGAGAGCAGTTACCTGTGAGCATCATGTAGAAAGTTACCCATTAGCTTTGTCACAGTTGATCAACCCAGGAAATTTTTTCCAAATACGATTTTATTTGGGTTTGTTTTAAGAACGACCACTGGGAAAATTTCTCCTTTTTGGGACCCATTATTTTAAGACATGCTACAGGGCACTAGATTGTCTGGCTAAATCAGGCAAGCATAACCTCAGAGTAAAGAGGAGAATGCAGAAGTGGAGCCTGGTCCCTCCATGCAGGACTTTGGCCTAAGATGATCTCATAGTACCCTTATTTTCCTGCTAGCTCTCTTTACTTTGCCTTAGTCCAAGGATGGCATTCTAACATATGAGTAATTTCCTGAACAACAGCACACTCTTTGCCACCCGTGTCTGAATATTACAAGGGTATCAACTACTGGTCACTTTTCATTTCTAGGCGATTGCTCACGTCTGAAGCTCACGTATTCTTATTTCACTTCATCCTTAAAGAACAGGATGCATGGGGTCAGAAAGCATTCCAGGAGAATTCCCTTAATCATCTATGGCAGAAACCTTCAGCATTTCAAAAAAAAAATTTATTTTGCATGTATGAATCTTCTTTGATGGCTGATGGAATAAAGTGAATTGCAAAGAGGTAAGAAAACATCTTCAGAGATCTTTCAAAAATTAAAGTGCATTAATTAATTAGATTTCTAACATAAGACCCCCAAGTTGTCAGATGAGAGTGGCTCATCAAGTGTCAGGGTCAAACTTTCTAGAGGTCATCCCCTGCATTAGTCAGGGTTCTCAAGAAAAACAGAGCCAACAAGAAGTACATATATAAAAGGAGAAATTTATTTTAAGGAATTGGCTCATGTGATTATGGAGTCTGGCAAGTCCAAAATGTCCAGCCAAGGTTAATAAGCTAGAAATTCCTGCAGGCATCAATGTTGTGGTCTTAAGTTCAAAGGCATTCTGGAAGTGAAATCTCTTCCTTTTCTGGGTATCTCAGTCTACTCTCTTCAGACCTTTCAGTGATTGGATAAGACCCACTGACACTGCAATGGGTAAACTTTACACAAAGTCTGCTGATATAAGTGTTAATCACATCTAAAAAACACCTTGACAGCAACCTCTTGACTGATGTTTGACAAAACAACTGGGTACCACATATAGACTAGCAAGTTGACACATAAAATTAGAAATCATAATCCACCCTTTGTTAGCTTGGCACCCATACTCATCATTTCCTTAAACCATATTTGATCTGCAATAAAGACAATAACAAAGTCATACTTCTGCCTAACCTGATATAATTATCCTGCATATAACTGAAAACACCCCAACCCTATCCCCAGAAGAGGATGAAAAGTCTTTGAGTGAAGTTCACCCTTCTACTGTTGTAGAGTTAACTGTATTTAAATACTGTAATGCAAAGTCAACATATCTTATGTCATACAGTAAGGGGATAGGGAAGAAAACACATACATACATATATATATACATACATATGTATCTATTCATAAAAATGAAAATAAATGTGTAACATTTGCAGTCCTCATTTCCACAATGGTCATGTGGTCAAAACTGGTATTCATAATTCCTTTTTCCAATACCCAGTCCATACTCTTTTTGTCATCAGAAAGTTCCACAGAATATCATGGATTTTTGCCTAGTGGAGGGACCCAAACCTTCACTCCTAAAGGGTCTTAGACTTCAGCAGTCTTCAAAAAGCCATTCATGACTCCATCAAGCCAGGTGGTGGAGAACATGGTAAGATCGGTGAATTCCATGAGTACAGACTCATTTATGAACTTCATTTGCTATAAAGTGAGTTCCTTGGGCAGAAGCAATGCTGTATAGAATACCATGACTATAACAAAACATTCTGTAAGTGTAGTTTTGGCAGAAGCTTTGTGCACAGGGCAGGAAAATCTATATCTAAGGTAAGTGCACTCAAATATTACGTGAAATGAACCTGAACTAAAAACTCCATTGATTACCTGGCCTCCATAAGCACCTACTCTGATTAGGGAACTACAGTGACTTTTGGGTCTCTGGAATTAATGTCGGTTTCGAACCAGTCAAACCCCAGTCTAGATATTACAACTCAACCCTGCCTGGCTATGGGAATGTGACTATCCTGCACACACACACTCACATCGAAGAGCTATATTAATTTCTCTAGACCCACACAGAGAACTTCTTCAGAATAAATGGGGCATGCAGGAGCATACATTCACACACAGACTTATAAAAATTTATATACACATGACCAACCAACATTTTTTTCAAGGAATAACCTATTTTGCTAAGACCTATAAGAATGTCTCTGCTCAGAGAGATTTAAGGAAGATGACATAAAAATGATTAAACATTTGATGAATATTCATTGAGGTACTATTAAGTACACAGCACTATCCTAGGTTCCATGGAAGCCAGATAAAATATAGAATATGGCCTCAGTTTTCCAGGGTGAAAATAATTTGGGCTAAACCCAGTTATGACACTCTTGTGGGAATAAATGCCTTGAGACAGAAGACTCAGATAACCTTGATTAGAGAACTTCGTATTTTTCAGAAAATTATTTGGAGATACTGAGAATTTCGCTAAAGAGTTTAATACTGGTATCTACTTTGACAATTACATCCTAAACCTTCCACTGACAGAGGATCCCAAGTGTAGGGACAGTTTTAGTTTGGAGCAATTATCTGCCAACAGGGGAGGAGATCAGCAATCACCCAAACCACCTTCTGGGAAATGAAACCTATGAGGCAAAACTCTAGATGGCAAAGAAATTTACTTCTTCCACAGCATTTGTTCAGAAAGGTTAGTTAAAGTCTCAGTCCCACTGGGTAGTCTCTCCAGGCACATAGTCCTCCCTTCTTGATCCACAAGAGCAGTCAGATATTCCCTGCTAGGCCCTGTTCTTTTTTAATATAACTGAGAAGACTGGCTCAACATACCCCCTTCCCTTTTCATGTTGGAGCCAAGAGAAAGTCTTGTTCTACCTCCTTGGCACAAAGTTCCAGGCACCAACTGACACTGACTTAGAAAAGTGAGTAATGGTTTTACAGGTCAAGACTCCAGTATTTCAAAACGAGTTCAGACCAGGACTTACAGTATGTTCTCTGAATCTACTTGGAAGCCCAATTTTTCTGAATGGAATGGTAATAACTAATCTCAGTCAAAGAAATATTGAGAGAATGACATAAATTTTGACATGGCTTGAGTTCATAAAATCCTCTTTTTATATGGTAACTTATTTAATCCTGACAACATGGTAGATATTAATATTAACCCTTGTTAATATTACCCCTTTCAGAGATTCAAAGAAATAAGGGAAGAATTAGCATTTGTTATGCAAACTATAGGTTTTATACATCAAGCTACATGCTCTAAACATTTTATCTTGTTTAATCTAATCATAACCCTATTAGATAAGCATTATTATTTACATCTTTTAAATATTGGAAAACCAAAAGTAATGTGAGATGACCTGCCCAGAATATAATATTATTAACAGTAGACTGAGATTCTAGCATGTGTCTCTTCCATGCCAAATCTACTAACCCACCTCTAAAATAATGCTAATTGGACAGTTGGAAAGCTGTTTTAGCCTAGCCTCTCAGAATGCAAATGTATAACTTTTCTCATAAAATCTTTTTCAGCTGGGCTGGAGTGGCAAAAATAAGATGAGGGTGTGATGTGGGATATGACTTGGAGCCACTGAGATAATAGGTATGGATTCATGAACAGATACCAGCCTGAGCAGATTTCTGGGGATGACGTTGAAGTGTTCCTATCTTGTCTCTGTCCTACGCAACAGGACAGAGTACTCTAGTAACCTAGAGGTTGGCTGCCTTTGAACTTAAATACTTCACTAAATATTTAGAAAAAACTTGAAATAGCAAGTTTATGACATGTTTATATAGTAAGTTTCACTCTCTTGGAACCATAAAATCCACTATTTTATGTATGCAGAATATGGACCCTATTACTCTGTCTTGTAATGAATTTCATTCTTTAGATCTAAGTTTAATTATTCTTCTTCTGGGAAGCCTTTCGGAATCCCCTAATCACAAACTATGCCAGGCCTTATGTTGTGAAGTCTTATAACACACTGTTTCTCTTCAAAGCACTTAATTGGGTGTATTGATTACCTATCTATTTATCATCTATTTATCTACATATATATATATATATATCAGATTATTTAATTAACAGTGCCTGCCTTTCCTACTACAATGTAATATCCATTGAGCACAGACTGTGCCATTTTGATCACCATTGTATGTGATGCTTGGCACTTAATACATAAAAATTAAATGTGAATGACTTCAGAAAGGATGAATTAAAGATTTTCTAAAAATCTCAATATCCACAGACTAGAACATGCCAATGTCTTTTAAAATGGTGGGTGATGTTTTGCTACTCTGAAAACAGAAAAAAGGATTAGAAATTTATCATCTAAGAAACTAAATAGCAGTCAAAGAATGAGGAGAATACCAAACAATTGAACATAAACCTGTGAATCAATCCTATTTTTATCAGATCAAAGAAAGAGACTGCCCATGACCATATGGATGATGTCCAGATCTTTTTAATCCTGACAGTTTCTGAGATCCGTTCCATGCAGGACACTTTTTAGGAAGATGTTTAACATGAGAGGATTTCCAGAAGCTGAAATTGTGAGAAATAGCAAATCCATGTCATATGAGGAATAGCTAAATAAATCAGGATGAAAACATAGAACTGCATAATAATGGCCCTTCAGTATCTGAATTGTATCATGTAGTAACTGCCCCATAGTTTAAAATGAAATGAATACATAGAAGTTGTACAGAGGTAGGTTCCAGCTGATTACAAGGAAGAACTTTTAGAGCACTTTTTCCAACAATGGATCAAGAGAGCCAGGAGGTAATGAGATTTCCTGAGCATTGAAGGTGACCTGATGTTCAGATACTTTATTGATGATTCAAATATCTAATAGGGGACTGAAGTAAGCAATTTCTGAGGCCCTTTCCAAAGCCAAGAATTTATGACCTATGATAGCTCTGATGTAAGTATTTCATTATAGATCCTGGAGAGCACCATTAAGATGAGTGTGATTGACTATAATAAAATTCTCAGAAGTCATCATTATCACACAGATTTCAAAGCCTTCCATCAGAATATAGGTGGTAGACTAGTCTCAGACATCTGTTGTAGCCTTATATTTGCTATGTCCATGGGTGATGGGCTGATAAGATTTTTTCCACAGTGTAGTCCAAATGCTTTCTATAATTGGGTCTACTAAAGTTGTTTACATAAGGGTCTTTAAACAAGTGATTATGAAATAATCTTAAAAATTAAAAGAGAAAATGAGGGAAAGTATAAATGACATGTTTTTCACAGTTTATTTACCCATTCAACACATTATTATTAAGTGCTCACAATTTATACATGGTTAATTTGGAGATATAAAGAGATAAAATATAGATAAGGGAGGATGGTTGCCATCAAATTTACAAATAATTATGATAGTTTTCTGATATTAGGCAGCTAGGATACTATTACTGTGAACCAGGCACTGTGGTAGATACTTTACATTATGATCTCATTTAATCCAAACAACCCTTAGAGCTGAGTGTAATTATTACTCTTATTTTAAAATAAAGAATATCATAATATGACAGATGATTACTAGACTTATTGGGGTAATCACTGCATAAGTATATAAATATCTAATCTCTTCATTGTACATCTGAAACTAGTATACTATTGTATGTCTACTTTAATTTAAAAATAAATTTTAAAAATAAGAAACTGGGACTCTGAGAAATTACATGTTGCTGAGCATTGCAGAACCAGAAGATAAGATTATTTAAACTATCAGTTTTGATATTAAACTATTTATTTCATTTCACACTGATACACTGACCCTCCTAGGCTTGTTATAATACAATGTCAAATGTGTGAAATGACATTAAAAATAATTCAAATCATTAGTGAAATTCAGAAGATAAAAAAAAAATAAATGAAATGAATACTCCTTGTTAACCACTGAAAAAACAACAGAGTCCTTTCTACCCTAACTGCTCTTAATATTTAGGACAGTCACTCTCTAAATATACACATTTTCTTCCAATATTAGTTCATTGCACACTCCCTACAGATTCAAAATCCTACTGAATACACAATAGATATTGCCTTTTGTGTGTGTGGATGTGGTCATGACATAAAATTAAATGTCATAACATAAAATTTTCTATCTTCAAAATTTTCAAGCATACAATACAGTATTATTAAGCATGTACGAATTGTTGTACAAGAAATCTCCACAAATTTTTATGTCCAAAAACTGAAGCTCTACACCCTAACAACTCTCCTTCCCCCACTCCCTCTTGCCCCTGGCAACCACCATTCTACTTTCAGTTTCTAAGAATTTGACTACTCTAGATCCTTATGCAAGTAGAACCAGGCTGTATTTTCCTTTTTGCGACTGGCTTATTTCATTTAACATCCAGTTTTTATTTTTAAAGGAACCTCCATACTGTGTCCTATAGTGGCTGAACCATTTTATATTCCCACCAATAACGCACAAGTTTTCCAATTGTTCTACGTCTTTGCCAGCACCTGTGTGATTTTTTTATAGAGGCTGTCCTAGTGAGTGTGAGGTTGTCATTGTGATTTTGATATGTATTAGCATAATGATTAGTGCTGTTGAACATCTCTTCATATGCTTATTGGCCATGTGTATTTCTTCAATGGACAAATATTTAGTCAAGTTTTTGCCCATTTTTTTAAAGATTTTATTTATTTATTTTTAGAGAAGGAAGGGAGGGAGAAAGAGAGAGAGAGAGAAACATCAATGTGCGGTTGCTGGGGGCCATGGCCTGCATCCTAGGCATGTGCCCTGACTGGGAATCGAACCTGCGATGCTTTGGTTCACAGTCCGCGCTCAATCCACTGAGCTACACCAGCCAGGGCTAAGTTTTTGCGCATTTTTATTTGGATTGTTTGTTTTGTTGTTAAATTGTAGGTTCTTTTCATATTCAGAATACTAACCCCTTATCAAATAAATGGTTTTTAAATATTGTTTCAAATTCCATAGGTTGCTTTTCACCCTGTTGATTATACCTTTTGCTGCAAAGAGCTACTGATCTTTCTTAAGCACAACTCTGACGTTGTCAAGCCAGTAGTGCTGCCTTTGCCTAGAGAGTAGTACACACCCTTCTAACCTCATACTCAGTCCTCTAGGATCTTGTTAGCACCTTACCTTCTCTCCAGACTGAACCATGTTTCTCATGGCCCTCACATCCTTATGCTTTCCAGTTTTTAATTGTATTTTCCAATAACTTTCTTTTCCTTAGATGTCCTTACTATTCCATGATTTTGCTCCCATGAATTCTTTTTTAATTAAATGTATTAGAATGACATCAGTTAATAACAATATATAAGTTTCAAAAGTAATACATCATCTGTATATTCACCACCCAAAGTTGTCCCCCATGTATTTGACTCTCTTTATTCTCTTTAACCTCCCCCCGATTCCTTCCCCTCTGGCAACTGCCATACGGTTGTCTGTGTCCAAATGTCTGTTCATTTGTTGCTGTTTTATATCCCATAGGTGAGTGAAATCATATGATTCTTATGGATATATGCCCAAAATTGAAAATTATTTCTTCTCTAAAACTCAGTTGTCTAATTTATATATATATATTTCCATGACTTGATCTACTTTTGACTCATAGTATAAAATATATTTTGTATCTGTCATGAGCTTTTGAATGTTATACCCATATACATACAACTTAATACCTGAAGGGGCATTGAGTGTAAATATAAGTGGATTAGAGAATAAATAAATGAATAGCTTTCTGCCTTCACTTTCATGACCTCCTCACCCAAAACTTCCTTCACACTTCCCCTGTGACTTTACTGAAAAAAATTCAATTTTTGTTCCATTTCTACAGAAAAATGGCTTTGAATTCCACAAATTTCCTCTGATTATTTTCCTCAAAAATGTTTTACATAGTTTATCCCAACACTTAGAAGTTAGAAATAAAGTTTTGCATACTTATGTGAAGATGCTTAGTAAAAGTGGAGGAAAAAGAAAACTAGTTTTCTAACTCTAGTTTGTAACTCCAGCTCTGGTGAGATTAGTTCATGGCTCACAGTGTGAGCCTGTCAATATACTGACAGTCTGATTATTTCTCTTGTTCTAGTAACTCACAACAGACAAAACCTGTTCACTCAATGACCTGGGGAAATTGCTCCGTGTTGATGGAGTTTGTGTTCCTGGCCTATCCCTCCCATCCTGGGCCGCGTGTCTTGTCCTTCCTGGGAGTCAGCCTGGTTTATGCATTGATCATCAGTGGGAATGTCCTCATTGTGGTGGCCATCCAGACAGAAGCCCATCTACACACACCCATGTACTATTTCCTGGGCAGCCTCTCAGGGATAGAAATATGCTACACTGCCGTGGTGGTGCCTCACATTCTGGCCAACATCCTACAGTCGGAGCGGAACATCACCCTCCTGGGCTGTGCCACTCAGATGATTTTCTTCATTGGACTTGGCAGTGCCGATTGCTTCCTCTTGGCCGTGATGGCCTATGACCGGTATGTTGCCATTTGCCACCCCTTGCAGTACCCTCTCATTATCACTTTAACTCTTTGTGTTTACTCGGTTGTGGCTTCTGTGGTCATCGGCCTGTTTCTGTCCTTACAACTGGTGGCCTTCATCTTCTCTCTGCCGTTCTGCCAGACTCGGGGTATCGAGCACTTCTTTTGTGATGTACCGCCAGTGATGCGTCTTGTCTGTGCCAAAAGCCACATCCATGAGCATTCCGTGCTGGTGGCAGCCACACTAGCCATTGCTGTGCCTTTCCTCCTCATTGTCACCTCCTACACCTTCATCGTGGCCGCTGTGCTCAAGATCCATTCGACAGCCGGCCGCCACCGGGCCTTCTCCACCTGCTCCTCCCACCTCACTGTGGTCCTGCTGCAGTATGGCTGTTGCGCCTTCATGTACCTGCGCCCCAGCTCCAGCTACCACCCCAAGCAGGATCAGTTCATCTCATTGGTATATACATTGGGAACTCCACTGCTCAATCCATTTATCTATACCCTAAGGAACAGTGAGATGAAGGGGACCATACAGAGAGTTCTTACCAGGAATTGTCTCTCCCAGAAAAACTAGGGGAGGGTACAACCTATCAGGCAAAGGTTTGGCTCCAACCCACACAAATTTCCATGCAACTGGGATTTCTCTCAGATGATGTTAAAACTGATCTTTTAAAATGGTATAAATTGTTCAGATACTGTTTAGCTATGTGTACCAGGGACCTTTACAATGTTTCTCCCATTTTAGTAGACTCAGTAATTTCTCTTCTACAAAAAAAAGTTAACAAGGGAGCATAACATAATAGAAAGTGACAAGTATAAGACTGCATCTCAGGTACCAGCTAGAAGCAGATATGCCATTCAATAGATTTTAACTTTTAAAATGTACTAAGGGGTTATACACAGCAGTGTGAGTGAGGGAACAGTTCAGGTTTGGCGACACTCTTACATACTGGCAATAACAGGGAGCCATTATAATCCCTAGCCCTCACAGGCAAAAAGAAGGTACAGTATTATTAGAAACCAGTGAAACTAGATCTATCAAAAGAAAACACTTGGGCCCTGGCTGGTGTGGCACAGCGGACTGAGTGCCAGCTTGTGAACCAAAGGGTCACCAGTTCAATTCCCAGTCAGGGCACATGCCTGGGTTGCAGGCCAGGTCCCCAGTTGGGGATGTACAAGAGGCAACTACACATTCATATTTCTCTCCCTCTCTCCCTCCTTTCCCCTCTCTCTAAAAATAAATAAATAAAATCTTTTAAAAAAGAAAGAAAGAAAACACTTGGTAAGAACTGGGGCTTTAGGGGAATAACCATACAAAGAGATAGCAGGGAAATAACTACCCCAACCTCTTTCTACTTGTACCCTCCCATCCCTTGCCCTGTCTCCCACTGGTGAAACCCAGCTGGAAGCAAGAGGACAATGGGACTGAATGATTCAATTCTCAGAAGCTAGTCTTTTTGGACAGAGAATAGACGGACCTTGAGAGTTGAGACACACAGAATAATCAGAAAAAGATAGTTTATTATAGTAGCTTCTGTAAAAATAAGAACATATAAAAAAAGAAAAATGTTAACAATCTGTTTCCCATAATAAAGTATTTGCTAAACAGTTATTATATGAAAGATTTTTATCTTTGTGGCTATTCTTGTATTTATTCACTCATTCAGTAAATTTCAAGCATTTAAAATATGTCAGGCATTAACTTCTCAAGAAACAATACAGAAGGGTCTATAGCTCTATAGGGTATATAGTTCTATAACTCCTTCATTCCGGCTCATTCACATCCATTCTCATGGCCACACCTCAGCTTTTTTTAGTCTTACATTTATGTTTTCAAATACTGGTTATTAGTAATGACTAAGTACTTACTGGGTATCATAAATACATGCATTCTCTTCATCTCTAAAAATCTTATAAAGTATGGCTGTTATTCTTGTTTTTTTTATTCTTGTAACCCACAGAGTTTAAGTAACTGGTGTGAGGTCATGCAGATAATATGTGATGGAGCTGGAATGTGGAATTTGAACCCAGTGAGTCCAGCTTCAGAAGCAATGTTTATTTGCATTTCATCATAAAATGATAATGAGTACCTTTTCATAGGCTTACTGGCCATTTTACTATCTTCATTGTGAAATATTAATTCAAGAATTTACCAATTTTAATTAGATCGTTTTTCTGAGTTTATTATATATTATGGACATAATTTCTCAGATACATTTATTAACATTTTCTACCTAATTTTGACTTTAATCTCCCATTAATATCTCTTTTTTAACTCTGTAAGGTCCTTACCTTTAATTATCAGGACATTAAAAGTTTGTCAAAATGTATATAAAGTATATTTGAATTTCTTACTTTATTTTTATTGTTAACACTGTTATAGATATCTCCATTTTCCCCACTGATATCTTTTGATCAGCAGAACTTTTCAAATGGAATCTTTTTGTTTTTCTTTATGGTAATGACTTTTGGGTCCTATTTAAGAAATACATGCCTACTTTATAATTTTAGCTAACACATTTATGCATATTACATATCACATTAATTTTATGTATTGTATAAGCTAAGAGTCAATGCTCATATTTTCCATATTACCTATACCTATTCTAGTGCTGTTTCTTGTTGAATTTTTGTATTTTTATGGAAAATCAATTGAATGCATGTCTATCTATGTTGTGTGTGTGTGCATGTGAGTTTAATTCTGGTCCCTCTATTCTTACTCACTGATAATTCCTTCTATCTGAATGGTAGCACCAAATATCTTAATTATTGGAGATTGTTAGTATGTCTTGAAATAGAAAAACATAAGGCTTCCAAAATTCTTCTTCATTGCTTAGATTATTTTGCTATTCCAAGACATTTTTATTTCTAAACTTTTTAAAAGCATGAGGAGATCTTATTTTGGATTGCATTGATTCTTTAGAGATCAGTTTGAATGTAATTAATATCTTAACAATGTTGAAACTTCTAATTCATACACTTGGTATATTTTTTGTTTGCCTCCTTAATTTTTCTTAATAATGTTTTATATTTTCTGAACAGATATCTTTTACATTTTCTCATTATATTCATACCAAGGTTGCTGCATTTTACAATGCTATTTTACTTTAGTTTACATTTAAGGTTTAATTTTATTCATCTTCCTCATCTCATAAGAAAGCTCTTGGCCTAACTGTATTTGAACAATGATTAAAATTTAAAAAATAAAATAAAATATCATAAAAAAGAAAGCTCTTGGCCTTATGTGTTTTAAAATTTTTCATCTGAGCAGTTATTTTTTACTTTACTTTTTTGTTATTGTTCAAGTACAATTGTCTCCATTTTCCCACACCACTTTTCCCCATCCCACCCACCTCCACCTCCCACCCTCATCCCTCATCCTTCCCTCCTTCGGCTTTGTCCATAGGTCCTCTATACTTGTTCCTTGTCGACCCTTCCCTTTTTTAACTGCTTTTTAAATGCTTTTTCTTATTTTAGTTTTCAATTGTTTCCTTTTACTCTAAAAAAATACTACAAATATACTCATTGACTTGCTAACCTATGACTCGGTAAATTCACTTATTAGTTCTAGTGGTTTGTAAATTCTTTCAGGTTTTCTATGTATATAATTGTTACCTGTAAATATAAATAATTATACTTTTTCCTTTTTAAGTTGATTGTTATAGAAGTGCTCCCCCCAAGAATCTTGCCTCCTGCCATCTGTGCCCTTATGTATAAGGCTCCCACAACAACTTTTTTATTATATCCATTTTTCTTCTACTTTTTCCTTTTTATTAAATTTATTGGGTGACACTGGTTACCAATATTATACATATTTCAGGCACACAATTCTATAACCCATTGTCTGTACAGCGTATTGTGTGTTCACCACCCCAAGTCTCCATCCATCACCATTTATCCTCCCATATCCACCTCCACTTCTGTCCATCCCCCTCAGCCTGGCAATCACCACATTTGACTTGGATTGCCCAAAATGGCATCAGCAAACATGATCCAAAATAAAAGTTTGATAAGCACTTGCATATTAGAGTTTGGCTCTTTTGAATTATGAGACCACAATGTCATAAAGACATCTTCTAGTAAATGAATATGTTGAGTGAGAGGCCCACTGCCCTAAGAAAACTCTTTTTCCTAGACATTCCACCATATGATTACAGCTTCATGAGTGTTCCCAAGCAAGACCAGCAAGAAATGGCTCTGCTGACCCACAAGTTTTTGAAAAATAATAGTTATTTTAAGCTGCTAAGTTTTAGAATAGCTTGTTTTGTAGCAATAAATAATGGGTACAGGCATTGGTACCTAGAAGTGAGGTGTCATAACAGAAACACAAAATATGTGACATTGGTTTGGGACTGATCTAAGGCTTCAAAAACAGCAAGGAGGTTGTTGGCAAAAGTTGGATGTATGGCAAACAGTTGGCAGGGGCTGGAAAAATAATAATCCGTAGAGTAAAGCTTCTACAAGATCCATGGAAAATTCACAAAATAGTTAAAGCCTTTATGTGTCTTTGTATTGTATTTTACTGTATTTGTATACTATATTGCATTGTATTGAAAAAAGTACAAACTTAAGACTGAAAAGGACCTGGGCAGTTTATAATAAAAAGAAGACTCTGGGCTTCCAAGTTTCCATGGGCAGAAAGCCAACTAAGAAAGCTACTCAAGTGCAAACATGGGTCATTTTTTATGTAAATGAAAGAACTTCCCGAGGGACAGATCCAGAAAGTACAGCCAATATCTGCAAATCACAGAGGATTAGGAAGCCAGTTGCACAGAGTATTTTGGGCTATAATAAAGAAGCTTCCTCGGCTGCTGGCAGAGGACCTTGGTGATGTGTCCAACTGGATCAGAATTGTTATGGACTTGTGAGTACTATGTGCCACCTATTCCTCCTCCTTTTGAATGGAACCAAGCTGGGAACTGATGTTAACTACTAGATCCAGAATTTTGAGTCTAATTAAATTATTATCATTGAGATTTGTTTTATGGCACAATATGCATTTGGTTCTGATGTCTCATGTGTCTTTGAAAAGCATCTGTATCCTGTTAATGTTGAGTGCCATCAATTAGGTTAAGAGCTCGTAGCGTGGTTCTAATCTTCTATATCTTTATGTATTTTTGCCTACTTGCATTATCAATTACTGATAGAGGTGGGTTAAAATCCAGTTATGACTGTGGATTTGTCAGTCTTTTCCTTTAGTTCCGACAATTTTTGTCTCTTGTATTTTGAAGCTCTGTTATTAGATGAACACGTATTTGACATTGTTATATCTTATTGATGGATTAACCATTTTATCTTTAAGCAACATTCTTTTTTATGGCTAGTACTATCACTGGTCTAGAAATCTACTTTGTCTAGTCTTAATTTACTCACATTGTCTTTTTTATGATCGGTATTTACATGATATATAGTGTTCTTCCTTTTGATTTTTACCTATATTTTCTCATATGTAAAGTGTGCCTCTTGTAAAAAGCATATAGTTCATACTTTTTCCTTTTTAATTCAATCAGATTGGAGTGTGTATATATATCATCTTCATATGCATTTTTCATTCATCCCTTCTCTTTGTTCTTTGGTTCTCCTTCCCAGCTTCTTTTTGAATTTATAGAGATTTTTAATCTTTATTGATTTCTCAGCTATATCTTTTGTATTACATTTTGTAGCTGCATTCTTATCACAGCCTACCATGAATTATTATAATGTTGCTACAGTAAATCCATAAGACAACTTTTAAAAAGTGTAATTTCATTTACTGTTTCCCCATATTTGTACTCTTCTTATAATATTTTACTTATAAATTTCATCACCAATTGCTATTTTAGTCAATAGTTTTTTAAGAAATTCAAAAAGTCTTTTATATTTTTATCTTAATTTTAAGAATATTTTCAATGGAAAGAGAATTTTAAGAAAGCTCCTTTTTTTTTCCCTCTCACCTCTTTAAAAATGCCATGCCATTGTCTTCTGGTTCTCATTTTTCTGATAAGCCATCACTTGTATTCTTATGGAGTTTTTCCCACATAAATATAAAATTTTTTCTCTTTGAATTTCAGCCATATAACTTTGATGAACCTAAAAGGTGGCAGGAGGTGGAGGAGAACCCATTGTCTTAAAATATAATAAAATGGAGACCAGGTGTGAAAATCCCCTGAACAGACAAACCTAGTTAGCCAAATAAGCAAAACTTAATCTAGCTTATTCCATGAATGTAAGTGAAATTTAATTTATGCAATTCCTTGTAAATGCCTCTAATAGCTATAAATAAAATGTATCTTCCTAAAATGATATGAGTTCCTCATTTTTAACTAATCCCTTACCACCTGGAAACTTTTGTTGTAATAACCAATCATTGGAAAAGTTAAACATCTTCCTCATTCCCACTTCATAAACCATCCTGAAATGAGAAGCCTCTGAGCTCCTGGTCACTTTCAGTTTGAAGTCTCCCTGTTTGCAGTTTGTATCTCTCTCAATAAAATATTCATATCAAGTAAAGCTCTCTGAATTTTCTTCTGGCAATTGTATTTAATAACACATTCCAAATAAAAATATATTCATTCTAGCCCAACATTTTCTTTTTTTTAAGATTTTATTTATTTATTTTTAGAGAGGGAAGGGAGGGAGAAATAGAGAGAGAGAGAGAGAGAAACATAGCCCAACATTTTCAAAAGCCTCAACCCATCACAGCATCAACTCAAGTTCAAAATCTCATCTAGATATTATTACCTCAAAAGCCCAAATCTCATCATAAACTATCTAAGTCAAGATCTAGAAGAGACTCTAGATGTGAACTATGTTTGGGCAAAACTCTTCATCTGTGGACTGGCAAAACTAGAAAACAAGTTGTCTGCTCCCAAAGTACAATGGTGGGACTGGCATAGGATAACAGTTACAGACATTCCCTTCCAAAAGAGAGGGAAATAGAAGCAAGAAAGGAATTATTGGTCTCAACAAATTTTGAAATCAAGCAGGGCACACTTCATTAGTTTTCAAGAGAATAATTATCTTTCCCTTGTGGCTCTATTCTCTGGGCCCAGAGTTTCCCTTCTGTGGTCTCAGGCATCACTGGCTAAGCTCATGGTCCTACTCCCAGCATCATCCTTCCTCTTTCATGATTGCAGCTGAGAAGTTCTCTCAGCCTGTTTCCTGCTTCTAGAATGTTAAGAGTCTAACAATCTTTTCTTTTTTAGTGTGTCTAATATAATTTTTTGGCTTTTTGTTTGTTTGCATAATTGTTTATTATCATGCCTCTGTGATTTTCAAAATTGTTAGAATGGTTGAAACAATAGGTGAAGCTTTCAGGAATAACTTCTAGCTGCAGCATTTCACTGTTTTTGCCAAAATCGGGAAGCCTCTTACTATAAAAATCTTAACTCTTGAGCTGTGATCCTTGCCAGTAAAATAAGTGTCTTGTATCTTTTCTTGCTCCCCTCTTTAAATTTTTTGACTGAGGTACAATTAATATACAATATTATTCAGTTTCAGGTATACACACAATGATTTTATACTTGTATATATTGCAAAATGATCATGACAATAAGTCTAGTTAACATCTGTCACCATACACAGTTACTGAATTTTTTTTAAGATTTACTCTCTTCACAACCTTACATACGCAATACAATATTATTAACTATAGTTGCCATGTTATACATTATATCCTCACATGACTTATTTATTTTATAGCTGGAAATTTGCACCTTTTGACTTCTTTTTTTCCTCTTTTTCATTTTAACTGTGGTAAGAGTGCTTAACATAAGATCTGTCCTCTTAAAGTGCAAACTACAGTATTGTTAACTGTAGGCACAGTGTTATACAGCAGATCTCTAGGACTTACTAATTTTTCATAACTGAAACTTTATACCCATTGAAAAGTAACTTCCTATTTCTTCCTGCCCCCACCACTGACAATCAACATTTCGTTCATTCTTTCTATGAGTCTATTTTAGAAACCTTGCATAAGTGGAATCATGCAGTATTTGCCCTTCTGCAATTGGCTTATTTTACATATCATAATATTTTCCAGGTTCATTCATATTGTTACATATGAGATTTTCATCATTTTTAAGGCTGAATAATATTCTGTAATATGTACATAGCACATTTTCTTTTTTTTAATTTTTTAAATTTTACTTTCATTGTTCCAGTACCATTTTCTGTCTTTTATTCTCATGCACATTTTCTTTACCCATTCATCTATCAATAGATATTTTGGTGGTTCCCATACCTTGGCTATTGTAAATATACTGCAATAAACATAGAAGTTTAGATATCACTCTGGGCTGCTATAACAGAACTCCATGGACTGGGTGGCTTAAACAATAAAAATTTATTTCTCACAGTTCTGGAGACTGGGAAGCCCAAGATCAAGTTTCCAGCAGATCTATTGTCTGTTGAGGCCACGCTTCCTGGTTTGCAGATAGCCGTCTTCTCATCATATCCTCATATGGTGGAGAAATGGAGAATTCAAGTATTTTTGTCTTCATATGGGGACACTACTCCCATTAATGAGAGCTCCACTTTCATAAGCAAAGACCCACCTCTAAATACTGTCACATTAGGAATGAAGATTCAACATTTGAATTTGGGTATAGGACATAAGTATTCAGTCCATGGAAACATGCAATTTAAAAAACCTAACTACAATTTTTAAACATATTTTTAAACTATGTGAAAGTCTTGTAGACATAAAGCAGTGAAGTCACAGTTGTCAGTGGGGACTGAATCTATGAAAACTACTGGCAAACTGGAATTTCCCTGCCAGTGACCTAAAGTGACCCATGTATCTGGTAATTGTTGCTGAAAACAAACTACTCCAAAATTTAATGGTTTGAAACAACTATTTATTCATTTTCATGATTATATGTTTTGGCTTAGCTCAACTGGATGGTTCTTCTCTTCTGTATTTTCTAGAGTTGCATAAAGTTGTATTCAGCTGGGGCTGAAATATCCAAGGTGGCTTCATTCACATCATTGATGCTTTGGGTGCTGACTGTACCTTTCTCTCTCCACATGATATTTTATCAGTACAGCACAAGCTTCTTTATATAACATACAAACTGGAGATGAAAGTGAAAGCTACAAAATTCTTATGGCACACACTAGCAAGTCCTAGACATTCACTTCTGCTTTATTTTATTGGTCAAAGCAAATCACAATGCCCTGTCAGATTCAAGATGTGTGTTTTGGGGAGGGGGGCTAAAAATGAATGGCAGTAATGAGGAGAAAGTATGTGATTTTAAGTATGTGAGATCTACAAGGAGTTGGAAAGATAGAAACAAATTTAAAAACATGGTTAGGCTAAGAATTGGGACTATAACTATATATATATATGTATAAAATATATAGGGGTGGGCAAAAGTAGGCTTACAGTTGTGAGTACATGAAACACGGAGTTTATTCTTGTATTATATAGTTTTCCATACAAACAATTGTAAACCTACTTTTGCATACATATGCAAATTATCAGCAGAGGGAAAACTTAATTAAGAGACAGAAATAAGTAGGATAAGAAAACATGAAACCAAAGATCAGAAGGAATGATATGGAACATACTTCATAAGTTTTCTGCTTCTCAACAAAATAACAGTTCAAAGAATTCTAGAGCTAGAAGGCTCCATGGAGTCCAGGTAATCTTACACCTCATGTCACAGGTGAGGAGGCCCACATGAGAGCTTGACTACTTGCCTGAGGTCAATAATTACCACATGGCAGAGTCATAACTAGACTCTAGAACTCCAGATGCCTAGGCTGGTGTTATTTCATGACCTCAAGCTAAAATGAGTGTTTTCCTTCAAAGTGCTCACTGGGAGATTGTCTGGAACACACTAGCAAGTTCTTTCTGCGTATAGGAAAGAAATGAGAATACCACTTGGAATTCACAGAAAATCAATGTTGATAGTGACCACACAGAAGAGTTGCCCATTAATCCTGATTAATTGATCATCCAGGGAAATTTTTCTCAATTATCCCACTAGGGATAGTTATTTCTCCTCTGTGGAGACCATTAATTTTAAAGAGATTTCATGAAAGACACAATAATCTGACTAAATCAGGCAAGACTAGACTCTGAGTGGATGTATCAGAACCTATTTTCTCTTGTAAGGGAGGAGACAGGTGTCATTCAGGACTTGATTTAGGACTATTCCATAGTATTGACCTTCTGAATGATGTCCCTCTCACCCCGCTCCACCCTGATCACAAATTTCAAGAGCTGTTTCTTCTGAATATTCGCTTCCTATGGACACTTCTCTATTCTCATCTGGATATTAAAGGGGTATCATATACCACCTACTTGTCCTCTCCAAGGAATACTGCACAAAGTGTATGGATCCTCATTCCATTTTATCAGGTAAGAAGAGGACAGAAGGGTCAGTGAGGTTTCTGGGAGTGTTCCTTCTAACATCTTTGGCAGGAACTCAACATCTCAGCAAAATGTTAACCTGCTCTCTGATGAATTTTCTTAGGTAGATGATGGAATGAAGCATATTTTCAAAATGGTAAGGAAATATCTCAAGAGACTTAATTTCTTTGATTCATTGGATTTTGGGTTTATTTCTAATAATAATAATAAAAAAACACATTTCCACAGTGCTTTACCATGCAGGCAATGTTAATATATAGCAATATTATGTTGTGGAAAGCACATGAGTTATCAGAGTAGGTGTTACTATTCACTTTTACAGATATAGAAAAGGGGACTTTGATAAATGGCTGAATTACCCAGGATCATATGTGTAATAAGTGTAAAGCTAGGATGAAACTTGAATCTTTTGCTTTTTCATTGAGTATTCCCTCTACAGACCTAGCTTAAAGAGCATGGCATGTCTCTCACTTTTTCAAGTAGCATTATTAAATCATAAGTATTTAATGGTGCTGTGGTGGGGGGAGTATTCTATGGTGAAATAGACTTGGAAAATTTGGAGGGTAAAATTAATCTGTTCGTTTTAAAACAGAACTTCACAGAACCTTATGATGCTAATATGCATTGTGAATCTTGAAAAAAGTTTGAATGTTTTAAAATTTGACCATGAAAACTTTTATTTCTGAGGGTTCATGAAGAATTCTGTTCTAAGGAACAAACTCTAAGGAGTTAGTTCCTCAAAGGGTGTTTAAATCATTTTCCTATGTGTCATATTCCCTCATGAGGCTAAAATCTTATAATTATCTTATATCCTTTCACGTAGCTGAGCCCAAAACTTGAATTCATAACAGATACTCAATAAATGCTTGTCTTCTTGATTTATTTATTGATAAGGCACAGTAACCTATTGGTTGAGACGAGGAGGTTTTCTGGAAGTTCATGGAAGGAGCCCCTATCCCTAGAGTTGGAGAAAGATAAGGATCAGGGAAAGCTTTCTGGGGGAGATGACACCTGACTGATCTCTGAAGGAGGAGTAAGATGCAGCTGAGGAGTGGGAGGAAATGAGTTCCAGACAAGATGGAACAGATGATGCAGAGTCCCCAGAGCAAGAGAGTCCATGGAAAGGAACTGTAAGTGGCTCAGTAGAGCTGGGGCAGCAAGTGCAATAAGGAGGGTGATGAAATCTGGTATTTGATTTCATCGGAGAAGAGCATTAATGTGGGGTCAAACTCTTCTGTGTCCAAATGAATCAAACAGACAAAGCTAAAACCTCTCTTAAGCTTTGTCTACACTTTGTAAAATAATTTTCTGCAAAAATTTAATACTACCCCATGAATACCAGTGACAAGAAAGATCAAATTCCTATTGATTTTGGTTCAGTTTATGAACTTAGTGTTCCTGGAACCCACGGTCTGAATGCCAATGCTTTCACAAGCTGGAGAAACGAGATTCACAGTCAGGAAATTGGAAAACTTTTTTTTTCAGTCCGTCGCATTTTCATGATAAAAATAAACACGTTTTTTTCATTGTAAAATGAAAAGAAATCATCATAAGAAATAAATTGTTTTCTAACAAATCATTTATTCATGCAAAAAAGAATAGGAAAATATCTACTAGAAGTCAGGCAGAGACTTAATGCACATTACTGTCAATTCTCACAGCACTTCGTAGGGTAACTATAGTATACTCTTTATAGCTAAGATTCTAAGATTCACAGAAAGTAGGCAACTGTCCATGGTTCTAGAACTAGTAAATGGCAGATTCAGATCTCAAACTCTTGTTGAGAGATCAAATGTCTCCTAAATGTGTAATTAACTTGGGAATGGGGCAGTGGTCATCATTAGGGGAAACAGTTTGGATTATGTGGAGTTTTGAAGAGTTCCTAAGTTATTCTACAAAAGATTTTGTTTCCTTTACCTGTGTGCATAGCTCCAGGCTGAGTTTGGGCATGTCTTGCAGCAACACTGCCAGAATCATGCAAAGTGTTCCTTCTGAATGGATGTTTGCACTCTCTTAACCATGCTACACAGCCCCGATGTAAAAAATAAATAAAAGTGAGATATACTACAGGTGTATATGTAGACTCTACACTCTGCTAACTAATCAAATAGAATGTGGATTCTGGCCTCAGGTATGCACATAACTAGCCATATGCTTTGGACAAGGCTTAATCTTGGTGGACTTTAGTTGTACTTGGAAATGAGAGGATAACACTAGATACCTCTTGAAGTTCTCTTACAGTTTCCAGGCATCGAGAAGAAACTTTCCATGTTTTATAAATGAGCACACATTTGACCTATGACTGAGCTTTGTTATTGGTTCATGGCTCCCTGACATTTTCAAAAGTGTGTTGGCTTCACCTGCACTGTGTTTATGGATTAGCAGCATGCATACATTACATACTGTAATAATGCTTCATCATTATTAAGGGCTAACTGCTACCTAGATGAGTATCCCAGCATTATCAAACTTACTGGTTCAACAAACACATCAATAGTTTAATTGATTTGCTTGCCACCAGCCATTTATCAACTGAATCTTTTCTGCCCACATCTTCCTTTTTGCATGTAGCAAACAAATGTAAACAAAATAACATTGGGCTGAGAAGTTCCCAATGTAAGTGGGCCTAAAGAAACTGCAGCATAAAGATTTAACTACAAAGTAATTCAATTTTATTCAGAACAAATCGATTGCGGTGGGAATATACTGGTGAACAAAGCAGGCTTTCTTGCCCTTGTAGAGCTTAAATGGAGCCCTCATTGAAATGTTCATCAAACTGGCATTGCCAGAAATTGAGTGCTTTAAGCATTAGCTCCCTGAGGAAGAAACATGGGAACCCAAAAGTCAAGTGAGTTCTGTGAGTAGTGAGAACATGGCTGGGAGTTTATCTGAGAACAGCTTTGGGAAAAGGACTGAGAATAATAAATGCAGCTTATGTGTTTGCATGGACTGTTTGGTGATACAGAAATGAAGCTTTGAATGTCTCACATCATACAATAGGATGATAAAGACTCAGAACAGAGAGATTTCTTTTCACGGAGCTCTTTTGGACATGAAATAAAGAGCTGGCACAGGAAAGATATCTATTAATAACTTTTTAAAATGCAGTCATCCTCTCATCCATTAGTTGGATGAAGATGTTGAAATGGTCAGATACTCTGTTTGTGCCAGTGGACAGGTTATTTCAAGGTCAGTGGCCAAAAAAAAATTGAATTTGAGTGACAGAATCAACTACTTAGAGTTGAAAACCTGAACATGAGGGAAATTCGCACCAAGACTGTGCCACACATCTGGAATGCTAAACCTAATGGCAATGATAGTGTTCATTCTTATATTTCCTAAAAGCTGAAAAAACATTTTTCATGCTTTTTACTGCACAACAATCTTAGCCTCACAAACTCCTATTCTGAACAAAATTTAGAGTGAAAAATGTGACTACATAGATCATTTACTGTAGTTTACTGCAGATCTCACTGTACCTTAAATGATTTGCATCTAAGAAAAAAATATATGTCCTCCAACTCTGAACATATGTCACAGTTGATGATATTCAAGAAAATGAGCAGTCTTTGAAAATAACCCCAGAAGGGCTCCGGAAATGGTTTGAAAGGAGCACCACCATTCAGCGTGAGTGAAAATCTTTTAAAAATGACTATGGAAGGGAGAACCCTTATTTAGAAGAACAAATTCTAATGTGTTTGGTTCTTTAAATAAGTTATAGCCTCACGTGGATACATGTGCTAGTTTTTCCTTGGAACCACCCTGGCATGACCCACCCTGGCAGACAGAAGGCTTCATTACTGCATGCCTTGCTTTCTCCACAGATTAGGGCTGTTTTGCACCACATCTTGCCTGTTCCCATTTGCATATAACGCTGCTCATTTGATGTTCATGCCTTAGTAAGATAGAATCATTTTTCAGTGTTTTCCTGAGTCAAAGTCTGTCTTATTTGGTTTTAATGATAATTAGAATTATTTTTTTACTGAAATATCTCTTTAATTTTACTTTTTCTTCTTCTTTTTCTCTTTTACTCTTATTATCCAAGGTTCAGCAGAGCAACTGCAAGGCCTGGGAAGATGCTGCTCTACAGGAGCCTCACAATCTACTCTGGAAAAGATCAGAACTGAAAGGTAACAACAGTTCAAGGGAAACCTGCCATTGGGAGAAGAAAGGGGGGAGGCAGGTATGTTCACTGGACACCTGTTAAGTCTCAGACACAGTATACACTTGAAACATTTCATTTTCACAAATTCTTTGTAAGGCTCCCTATTCACATTTTCAATCACACATGAGAGATCCAAATTCATCAGTTAACATAATTAATGAAAAAATTAAATTAGCAACTATGGAAACTAGATTTCAAACCCAAATCTAATTAACTACAAAAATTCATGTGCTTGACCTTCTACTATCCTTCTTTCTCAACATTAGGTTTCAAGACCAAAGATAAGAACAATATTTTCATTTATTAAATGATTATAAAATCATGTCTATTCATTGTAAAATTTTTAAATATAGAAAAACATAAGCCATAAACAGAAAAGAACCACAATCCCAACAACCCGGTAATACTCACTCTTCACATTTTGAGGTAACTTCTTTTATTTTTTATGAATAGATATAATTATTATTAAATGGAGCCATGATATAGTGCTTCCTTATAATCGGATTTTTCATGAACTTTCTTGATCTTATTAAATATTTTTCTTTAACATCATTTTCAATAATTGCAGTGTTTCATCTTATGGGTGAGACCACAATTAACTTAAGCATTTTCTTATTATTTATATTTAAGTTGATAGAATTTTCCACCATTATATTGAAAACTGCAACACACATTTCTGTCAACAATTTCATGCATATACTCATGGTTAGTTTATAAGAATAAATTCCTTAAAACAATACTGCTGAATTAAAGTGTATGCATTCTTCAAATCTTTTATTATATATTATCAGATTGCATTCCACACATTTTTAAAGCACTTTATATTTCTGGTAGTGACATTTGGGAATATACCTTTCCTTGCACATTTAATACCAGATGTTATCTTTTTTTCATTACCGTCAGCATGTAAACAGAAAATAGTATCCAATTTTAACTTTATATTAATTTGAACACCAGTAAAATTGAATTTTTATATACTTGTTTGCCTTTGAGTATTCTTTTTGACTTGCTCATTTTCCTAATGATAGGTTCATTTTTGCTGATTAGAAAATTTCATTTTCTATTCAGTTTGCTTATTGTATTTTTGACCCACAGACATTCATATTTTATTGTGTCAAAATATCAATATTTGTATGGACTCCACTCATTTGGTTGTAATTTGGTTATACTCTGCTACCTGAAAAAAAAATCTTCTAGCTTTCTTCCTTTTTTTTTTTTTTTATGTTGGGGGGGGGCAGGGACCTACCTCTTTTTTTTTTAATTTTTTTTAAAGATTTTATTTATTTATTTTTAGAGAGGGAAGGGAGGGAGAAAGAGAGAGAGAGAAACATCAATGTGCAGTTGCTGGGGGCTGTGGCCTGCAACCCAGGCATGTGCCCTGACTGGGAATCGAACCTGCGATGCTTTGATTTGCAGCCTGTGCTCAATCCACTGAGCTATGCCAGCCAAGGCGCTTTCTTCCATTTTCTAAAAAATACTTGAATCTAAGTCCATCAGAAATAACTTTTGTTGTATAGTATGTTGATTTTACTCAGTTTTGCATTTTCTATTATGTATGTTTTCAAGAATTATCTAAGATTTTTTTTGGTTTAATAATATCTGCATTAACCATTCAATGTTAAATATACATTTTAGTATTTGATTTTTCAAATCCAGTTTTTATACTATGACTTCCCCAATCTTGAATTACATATTCTGATTAATCACCCGATAAACAAGAGTTTTGCTAAAGAATTGCTGTAACTCCATTTAGAATAATATATTTTTAAGTGTTTGTAACTCTGAGAAAATTTTTGAACAAAAATAGCTAAAGCCTGGGTACAGAGTTTTTTCACAAGAATTTGTTTTGCTTGAATTTCTGTGGACATTGTCCCATTGTTTCTTGAGTTTTTGTATTTAAAATAAAGTGTGGTCCAAACCAAAAGAGCCTAATTTACCAGTACTTTTTCCTTCCCAGATGTTTACGAAGTTCTTTTTTATTGTCATTGTTTTGATACCTGTTTCAATTCTGCTATTGCATTTTTAGTTTCTTTATGGCCTTTCCTTTGTTTTATTTGTATTGTTTGCACTATTACCGATTTCCCCATTTTTTCCTCTTTCCTTCCCTCCTTCCAGCCCTCATCCCCACCCCAGCCCTTGTTTCCTCAGGCCATTACCACACTGTTGTCTCTGTCTATCCTTATGGTCTTTTCTTATCTCGCACAGCTCCACTTTTTTTTAAATCATTTTTTATTGTTATTCTATTACAGTTGTCCCAATTTTTCCCCCTTTGCCTTCCACCTCCTGCTCTTATAGTCAACTCCCACACCATTGTCCATGTCCGTGGGTCACTCATACATGTTCTTTGACTAGTTTCTTCCCCTTCCTTCCTCCCCACCCTGCCTCTGGTCACTGTCAGTCTGTTCCATGTTTCCATGCCTGTGGTTCTATTTTTGTGTTAGTTTATTTTGTTCATTAGATTCTTCTTATAGGTGAGATCATATGGTATTTGTCTTTCACCAACTGTCTTATTTCACTTAGCATAATATTCTCCAGTTCCATCCGTGCTGTTAAGAAAGGTAGGAGTTCCTTTTTTCTTTCTGCTGTGTAGTATTCCGTTGTGTAATTGTACCACAGATTTTTTTATTCACTCATTTACTGATGGGCACTCAGGCTAAACCTGTCTCAGTTCTAAAGTTCAGGCTCATTATTAGAAATTTAGAAAAAATACTTAAATGAGAGAAAATAAAAAGTATATATCAGTGAGGATTAGAATAAAAGGTATTTTCCTAGTCTTGTATAAAATCAAAACAACTAGATGAAAAGTGAACCACCCATGAATAAATGATCTAATAGCCATGAACTGGGATACTACAAAAACAAAGGAAAGAAAAAAAATCTTTTTAAAACAGCAAGGATGACCTTTGCAAACACAATGTTGAAGCCAGTGACAGTATAGTACATACTACACATATAAATTGAAACACAAATAAATGGGGAGAGCTATGTGGAGGGGGGCACAGGGGGAAATTTGGGACACCTGTAATAGCATAATCAATACAATATAATTTAAAAAGAAACATAAACACATTTCCAGTAATAAAATTCAAAAGAATAATTGCCTCTGGGAGATAGAAAGACTGAGTGGAGGCACAAAAGATGCTTGTAGGTTATTGGAATTGTTCTATATCTTTTTTGTTTTTGTTTTCATCTTTGGAATATTTTTTTCATTTTATTTTTATTGTTTATACTGTTACAGTTGTTTCTGCTTTTTTTATTCCTTTTCCCACCTCTACCCAGTCCACCAGCTCCCCTCCCCAAGCCAATCCCCATATTGTTGTCAGTATCCACAGGTTGTGCATAAATGTTCTTTGGTTAATCTCTGCCATCTTTCATCTGGCCCCCCTCCCTCCTTTCTGGCAGCTGTCAGTCTGTTTTATATGTCTAAGTTTCTGTTACTGTTTTGTTCATTAGTTTATTGTGTTCATTAGATTCCTCATATAAGTGAGATCATGTGGTATTTTTCTTTTTCTTTCACTGACTGGCTTAATTCACTTAGCATAATTTTCTCCAGGTCCAACTATGCCATTGCAAAATGTAAGTTTCTTCTTTTTTGCTGCTGCATAACATTCCATCATATAATGGAATGTTATGCAGCAGCAAAAAAGAAGAGCTTTTTTATCCATTCATCTACTGATGGGCATTTAGGCTGTTTCCAAATCTTGGCTACTGTAAATAGCACTAGAATTGTTTTATTTCTTAACCTTGGTAGTGATTATTGATACTAGTGTCTTTATTTTGTGAAAAATGAATCAAGCTGTACACTTAAGATCTGTGAAATTCCCTATATGTAAGTTATATTTCAATAATAACTAACAATTATTAACAATTTTCAAAAAGTGAAAAACACATTCATTTATCTAATTTTTAAAATATCTACAACTACACAACTCTTTAGTTTCATTAAATACAAGCAAAAAATTAGTTCTTGTCAATTTGATTTAAAATATCAGAGTGATAAAGGTGAAGAGATTGAAAAGTACAGATTGGTAGTTACAAAATAGTTGTGGGGATGTAAAGTACAATGTAGGAAATACAGTCAATAATATTGTAGTAACTATGTATGGTGTCAGGTGCGTACTGAAAATATCAGAAGAACACTTTGTGACATATCGGATTGTCTAACCACTATGCTGTACACCTGAAACTAATATAAGATAATATTGAATGTAAACTGCAATTGAAAAAAATTAAAAAGATATAATAATAATAATAAAATACAAGAGTAAAAAAAGACATTTCACCAGGAATATCCACATGTCTTTGTCAACAAAAATGTCTACAGATGGCTATATATTCCATTCATAAGATTTCCTCAGAAACACATACCATTTCCTCTTTGTACATTCATTCTAAGCATTGAAAATGGAAACTGGATACTAAATAGGTAATTCTAAATCAAAAATCAAAGTTAAAGTTGCTGCTTTTCTTCAGGCAATAACAGGGCTCGGCAAAGGAAAAGACTCAGCACTTCCGTCATGTTTTGTGAAAGACATGCTTGCTAGGAGTTCTGTCCTCAACCAGTCCGGCCCCACTGAGTTTGTATTCCGCATGTTCACCGCCGTTCCTGAATTCCAGGCGCTCCTCTTCCTCCTCTTCCTCCTGCTCTACCTGATGATCCTCTGTGGCAACACAGCCATCATCTGGGCGGTGTGCACACACAGCTCCCTGCGCACCCCCATGTATTTCTTCCTGTCCTGCTTGTCCTTCGTGGAGATCAGCTACACCACCGTGGTGGTGCCCTTACTGCTTTCCAACGTCTTCGGAGCCCGGAAGCCTATTTCTCTGGCTGGCTGCGGGGCCCAAATGTTCTTTTTTCTCACTCTTGGTGGTGCTGACTGTTTTCTCTTGGCAATCATGGCATACGATCGCTACGTGGCCATCTGCCACCCACTGCACTACACCCTCATCATGACCCAGAAGCTGTGCATCCAGACGGTGGCCTGCGCTGTGGCTCTGGCGCTCTACTTGTCCCTGCAGCTCACATCCTTAATCTTCACCTTGCCCTTCTGCGGGCGCCTCCGGGAAATCAACCACTTCCTCTGCGATGTGCCTCCAGTCCTGCGGCTGGCCTGCGCTGACATCCACGTGCACCAGACCGTCCTCTATATCGTGAGCATCCTCGTGCTGGTCGTGCCCTTCATCCTTATTTCTGTGTCCTACGTGTTCATTACCTCGGCCATCCTGCGCATCCGTTCCGCGGAGGGCCGCAGCCGGGCCTTCTCCACCTGCTCCTCCCACCTCACGGTGGTCTTGCTGCAGTATGGCTTCTGCGCCTTGGTCTACCTGCGTCCCCAGTCTGGCGCCTCCGTGGATAAGGACCGCCAATTTGCCCTCATTTACACTTTTGTGACCCCCTTACTCAACCCCCTGATTTACACCCTTAGGAACAAGGATGTTAAAGACGCTCTGAGAAATGCCATTATCAGTAAATCAGCCTCTGACACCAATTGAAGGCTTAGGGGGACTGGGGTGGGTATGTTGCCATGATAACGAACTCCAAAAGGCAAATGTAGAATTAGAACACTGATTTTCTGACACTTTAAAGTTGATATTTCTATTTTGTGATATTTGCACCATGTCCACCCACATCCACACCCACTTTCCTGAAGTGCTTTAAATAAGACTTGAAAATTTGAACCAGTCTTTCAGTGGAGGAGCCCTAGTCTGCCAGCATCAATTGAAAGGTTCACAGCTCAAGCATGGGGCTTGCTCTGTCGGGGAACCCTCACCCCATACACGCTGTGAGTAAAGGCTGATGCCTTTAAATAGCCTGTCCCCTGAGGATGCAATGATATTAACTGAGTTTGTGAAAGATGCCTCAAATAAAGACTACTCATTAAGACATATATTTCACTCAAAGAAATACACTTCATTATTAAGATACAAATGTATGGCAAACAATAAGTTATTTGATGCATTAATTTCCTTTACTCCATGCATCCCAGCTGGTCACTTTCCTTTTCTTTCATTCTTACACACCAAGGAGAGGTCAGAATTAGTATTCATTGACAAGGCACTCACACTACATGTCAGGCCTGCGAGAGTGTGGAAGATGGCATGTGGTTGATGCCCACACTCCTGCTTGAGCTGGCTGTGCTGGTGGTTTCAGGTAGTCAGTCTTGCTCTTCCTCCTTCCCCACCCCTCCCTGTGCCCTCACAGTGGCTGCTGCACAGAGATCCCCTCAGCAGGTGGTGCCACTGTTCCTCCTTGCAGATGGTTGTGGCATCTTCCTGTCCCTGTGCCCCAACCACAGATAAACCCTCAAGGTTATCAATGGAATGGGCTCATTTCTCTGATGTTCATGGCCAACAACATGCTGCTGAGCCTTCTCATTTATAACCTGAGGAACAATGAGGTGAAGAGGACTCCTAGAACAGTTCTTAACAAAGGATGCCCTCGCCCAGAACAACTATCAGGCAAGGGTCTGGATCTAGCCCCTGAAGTTGATGTTGCTTAGCAGCAATTCCAGGAAGAAGAGTGAGAATGCCTGCCAGTGGAGATTGCGAGTGATCAAAAAAATTGGTGTAAACCTTCTGAATGCAATAGAGCTAAGTGTACCGAATCCTGGAAAAGTTTCTACTCTCTGATTCAATCATTCTTATTCTAAAATCACAACCTCAAAAAATTAAGCTTAGTTAAAACTAAAAATATAAGGCAGTTTATTTATTTTATAAACTGAAAAGTTATTAAAATCTAACTTCTACTTTTGGATACCTATACAGCATACTTAAAATTATATGTAAATTTAATACTCAATAGTAAGACACAATACTTACCACAACAACCAAGTGATAAAAACAAAGTACCAACCTGAATTTGTAATAGGAGCCCAATTCAGTAGAGATGCATGTGCATAATGGTGAATACAAAAACACCAAAAAGCTGTTATCTGTGATTTGTAGAATTATGAGTATTTTTCTTCTTTATTAACTTATGCATTTTTCATTTAAAAAATAAGACCATATTCTTCTTATAAGCATAAAAATGATTTCTGAAAAGAACCTGATGTTCGAGCAGATTTATTTGGCACAAAAGCCTTCATCACAGCAGGACCCTTCTCCGCTTTTCATATTTTTCCTAGATGAATACTGTTTTGTTTGGTTACTTCATTTTTTCCTCAAAACTACTGTCAGTGTTTTAAATTTTTTAAGCTGATTTCACATGGGAATAAGAAAATTGAACTATGAAGTGTCACTCATTCTGGGAACAGTTATTGATTTAACAATGTGTTAGAAATGTCTTCATTTCCAACTAAATGCTGGAGAAGAACAAAACGCTCTGGTTGACAGTTTGCATATTAACATATCCAGGCCAAGTCACATCAGAACATAATGAATCAATTAAATGTACACAGTGTGCTAGGCATTGTCTGGAATGCCAACAAAAGAAAAATTTGCATGTGTTTCCATGCTCCCTTTCATTTCCATTTAATGCCACAAATTGTATAGAAGATTAACTTGGAACTCAAAAAGAAGAGGGTGCAATGTTACTGTATTGGGGAGAAGAAGGACCTGAAGGGTTGATCAATCCTCTCAGCTGAATTCCTGGGCTCCCCCTGTTACTTTCCTGTACTTATTTAGCTGAATAGAATGTGCTTCTCCTTCTTAGAGTTAGTATAAAAGTCTTTCTATAAAATTATTAGATTCTAGAATTAGAACATTGAATGAAGTATATCATGAATCAAATGATAGGACTGAAATGTCAATCAGTGATGTTTCCCTTGAGAATAGGATGGCCCCTCCAACTCCCTGTAATAGGGTAGCTTTGTGGTAGCACTAAGTGGAAGTCAGAACTTGCAAAATTGTTTTAGGTTTCCTCCACTTTTCTTCTCTTTCATCTTTAACACTTGCTTTACAAGTCTACTTCTTTCAAAACCCTGCTCAGCCTCTTCATGAAGCCTTCTGGGTGTGTGAGTCTGTTCTTGGTATCAACGGACTTACCAGGAAGTACTTGCTAAGGAAGTAACCACTCTATTCATTGACATTCTCTATTTACACCTCTCTTGTTGGAATTTATTAAAATATATTTTATCAGGTAGTGTGATTAATTGAGCATATTATCAGTGAGCACCTGAAGTCCAGACTACATGACAAAATCATCCTGGTATGTTGTCACAATGGATTTCTTCAGCTCTTTTCTTATGGTTTAACCAGTGGATGAAAGGAAGTGTTAGTCACCATGGTGGGAGTCATGTTTCTATGTGGGAATTTCTTCCCAGAATTTCTCAAAAAGAAATCATTTTATTTTTAAATTCAGATTCTGAGAAAAAATAATTGAGAAATCCAGAAAATTGGGGAAACTAATATAATTCTCCTGCATGAATTATAGCATAATGATCAACATAGAGAATGTGACAGGGCTCAGAGGAATCATATTGAGGGGAAAGCGGAAAGCATGACATGCAGAGTTGAAAGTTAAGTCTATGTTCCTCTAACCAGGATAAAAAGCACTGAAGAGGAGCAGTCATGACCTCATCAGTCAGTCTTGCCAGTAGCTGCTACTGAGAGTATGTGCATGGTCTTATCTGCTTCAAACAGTGAGTCATTCTTGCAAATAAAATTAATATCCATAAATTTGTGTGCCTAGGATATTATACAAATCCTATGAATGATGTTCCAAGAAATAAATTTTGGAAGCAAATTTAACCCCTTAAATTGGCAGTTTGACATGTGGTTCTGTGTAGTGCTAATCTGTGTTAATCTTTTTGGGAGAACTGAATGCTTAGTTATTAAAATACAACCAATAATATTCATGGGCGTGTTCCAGTATTTGGCTATTTACTATAGTCTACAGTACTTGGTATGTACTAATATACCTAGTATTTATGTTATTTAAAAAATTTTAGATACACATAATAATGAGTAAAGTGTACAAAGAACATCGAAAATATTTTAAGAATTACTTATAAGTTTATGCATTCCTAAAAATTCCCAAGATATCCAATTTCTCATTCTCACATATTGAAGACCAAAAAAATCATATAGGAAGTGTGCATTTATTCATGTCTGTGTTGTCTAATTATAACTAATAAGTGTTGATAGAGAGATGTCTACATAAGGAAATTCCTGCATGAGATAGATTATATAACAACACATCCTGAGCAGACAGTTTGTTTTATGGATATGGGACAGGTCAAAATAACCCGCAGTACCACACTATCAAGAATCTCAGACTTCTGGCTAAGATGGAGGCATAGGTAGACACACTGTGGCTCTGTGCACAACCAAAAGAAGGACAACAACCACTTAAAAACAAAAAACAACCAGAACTGACAGAAAATCAAACTGTGTGGAAGTGTGACAACCAAGGAGTTCAAGAAGACACACTCATCCAGACCAGTAAGAGGGGTGGAGACAGGCACGCGGAGAGGACTCATTACAAGGTGGTGACTGGCAGACCCAGCTGGATTGTGGAGCAGGGCATGCAAGGCTGCAGCTGGCCAGCAAGACAGAGGCAGCGGCTGGTGGAGCGGGCAGTCCCACATTCATGTGCAGATAAACTGGGAGGAACAATTGGGGAGCAAGACACACCACACAGTCCAGAGCTCCAGTATGGGGAAATAAGGGCTCAAACCACCGATTAAAAACACCAGTGGGGGTTGAAGGGGCAGCAGGAGATATTCCCAGCCTCACAGGAGAGCTCATTGGAGAGCGCTGGGTCCTCTGCAGTACTAGAATGTACACAAGCCAATCCACCAGGGAATCAGCACCAGAAGGGTCCAATTTGTTTATGGGAAGCAGGGGAAGTGACTGAAAATGGCAGGAAATAGAGCAAGAGTCATTGTTCCCTCTCAGACCCCTGCGTCACAACAAAGCAATATGGATTATTCCTCCAAGATCAAAGCTCCAGAAAAAATACAATTAAGCAATGAAGAGATAGCCAGCCTATCAGATGCACAGTTCAAAACACTGGTAATCAGGATGCTCACACAATTGGTTGAATTTGATCACAAATTAGATGAAAAAATGAAGGCTACGCTAAGTGAAATAAAGGAAAATGTACAGGGAACCAATAGTGTTGGGAAGGAAACTGGGACTCAAATCAATGGAGTGGACCAGAAGGATGAAAGGAACAACCAAACAGAAAAAAAATGAAGAAACAAGAATTCAAACAAAAAATGAGGAGAGGCTTAGGAACCTCCAGGACATGTTTAAACATTCCAATATCCTAATTATAGGGGTGCCAGAAGGGGAACAGGAAGAGCAACAAGTGGGAAAGTTATTTGAACAAATAATAAAGGAGAACTTACCCAATCTGGCAAAGGAAATAGACTTCCAGGAAGTCCAAGAAGCTCAGAGAGTCCCAAAGAAGTAGGACCCAAGGAGGAACACACCAAGGCATATCATAATTACATTATCCAAGATTAAAATGAAGGAGAGAATCCTAGAAGCAACAAGAGAAAATGGCACAGTTACCTACAAAGAAGTTCCATCAGACTGTCAACCGATTTCTCAGAGGCGACCTTGCAGGCAAGAAGGGGCTGGAAAGAAATCACGAAAGGCAAGGACCTACATCCAAGATTGCTCTATCCAGCAAAGCTTTCATTTAGAATGGAAGGGCAGATAAAGTGCTTCTCAGATAAAGTCAAGTTAAAGGAGTTCACCAGCACCAAGCCATTATTATATGAAATGTTAAAGGGATTTATCTAAGAAAAAGAAGATAAAAAATATGAACAGTAAAATGACAGCAAACTCACAATTAGTAACAACCACACCTAAAACAAAAACAAAAAGAAACTAAGCAAACAAATCGAACAGGAACAGAACCACATAAATGGAGATCACATAGAGGGTTAGCAACAGGGGTGTGGGAGGAGGAGAGAGGGAGGAAAGGTACAGAGAATAAGTAGCATAGAATGTAGGTAGAAAATAGACAGGGGAAGGGTGAGAACAGTATAGGAAATATAGAAGCCAAAGAACTTATATGTACAACCCATGAACATGAACCAAAAGGGGGGGAATGTGGGTGGGAGGGGGTATGCAGGGTGGAGGGGAGTGAAGGGGGAAAACTGGGACAACTGTAATAGCATAATCAATAAAATATATTTTTTAAAAAGAATCACAACAGGTATTTTCATAATGATGACTCTCTCAACTTTAAAAAAACACATTGTAAAATTATAGATTCTAGTAAAAATCAGTAAAGGCTTGAAATATGATAGTGATTATTGCTGAGGCCTGTCTTGACTCACTAGCTCCAATATGAGAATTCTCTTAGTTCTTCCTATTGGTTTCAATCCAGCTCTCATTAAGAGGAAAAACTATGATGTTCCTAGCATTAGGAAAGAGGCTACTGAACAGAGATGGGGTAGAACTTTGTATAAACATCTCCAGAACCACAGACCACATACTTGGTGATCTTTATGAAGCTATTTTAGACAGACCCTTTTATGCCATAATACAATTTCTTGAATAAATATTTATTACATGTTCATTTACTTATTTTTAAACAAACATTTAAAGAGAACCTACTATTTTCCAAAGTCTCTGACTCCATGGATCTAATGTTTGTGAGGAGAAAAGAGACAATAAATCAATAGGCAAAAGGTGAAGAGGGAAGCAAGGATTTAGGATAAGAAGGAGAATATTGCGAGACAGTGACTTGGGAATGAAAAGGGGACTCTCTTATGTGTCAGGCACTCAGTTATATGCTTGAATTCATAAACAAAAACAAAATATTTTCTTTCAGGGAGTTTACAGACTATTGGGGAAAGGAACCACAGTTATAAGTCAATCTATTTTTATCTAGAGTAGAGACTGACAAATGCAAGAAGACCATGGTACCACACATGCCCGTGTCCTCCTCAACATAACTTTTGGTAAGTTCTTCTGTGTGTTTTCCAAGAACAGTTTACTTATGTTTTTTTTTCCCCATGACCAAATAGTTATTAGGAAACCTAGCTCCAAAATGTCTTCATTGACAGCTCCCTCTCACAGGTCCATATGAGGCCACAAGCCTTTAGCAAATCCATGTGTTTATACATAACTGCCTCCCACTGGCTTGTTCTCTCCTGGGTCTTCTTGTTTCGGAGGAGGTGCCACACACCTGGTCTCTCTTCTCCTACATAACATGGAATAACTTCCTATGTGACTGAGAAGATGACTCTTCACTCTGGATGTTATCATGTAGGAACATCCTTGGCTCCACTCTGTCTCCCAACATCTGCTTCCAGAATCCCAGCAAAGATTTAACATCTCAACCTCTGCTTACTCAGGCAAAAAATAAGGCAAGAAAAAATAAGGCAAGAAAAGTTTTTCCATTGATTCTGATGTCACAAGAGATTCAAATTCCACTTGAAGCAAAAAGGGGAAAGTGATGAGCTTGTTCTGTTTCTGTTATATTGTAATCAGTGTGTAAATAACACAATAAAATGCATAGACCTAAATTGGTTCAGTGTGATGTATTTGAACAATTGTATCCAATAATGAAATGTTTTCATCACCACAGATAGTTCTCTTGCTTGTGTCCCTTTCTAATCAAGTTCTCTTCCTGCCCAATCAACCACTGTCCTGGCTTCTGTCATTTATATTTTCTTTCTAACTGTGACTAGATGTATAAATGATGGATGATATAGATAGATAGATAGATGATAGATAGATAGATAGATAGATAGATAGATAGATAGATAGATAGATGATAGATAGATAGGCATTAAAAACTCCATTGTCAAGTTACTTTAAATAATAGTCATGAGTAATTATATAGTTAGTCCATAGGTTAATTGTTTGCTGTTAAGGAGTGGTGAGAAATACCTGCACTATATTATGAGGCACATGTAAACATTAGAAGAAGTGATATACTGATTTGGGCTGTGTCTCTGCCTATATAGCCTCCCTTGCTCCTGTCCATTTCAGGGTCTATTTTTCCAGCCTTCCCAACGTATCCATAAACCACTCAATATCATTTCAATATGTTTGTTTTCAATATTAGAAGGCCAGAGTTTATTCCTTTGGTTTGCAACTAAGAGTACTGAGTGCTGAGTCAAGGGGTCCCTAGATTCCCTTCCACTGCTGACATTCATTCAAGCGGTACAGAGGTTGTAGCCCACCCTTTCTACCAGAGATGGCATATCTTGAGAGTCATTACCCCTAGTGCAAGAATTAACTCAGTTCTTGAGGTATTTACTAAGTGCTCCCCCTCTACTAGGTACTACAGGGAAACAGAGAAGGAATTCTCAAAATGCTTCCCATCACTGGGAACATAAGACATACAACAAGCTACTCACTCACCTGGAACAGCAGTGACCAGATAAGTAACAAATGAAAAATCACAGGTAGGAAGAGGCACGAGAAGATGAACAAACAAACAAAATAAGCAGGGTTGCCCATCTATTCCCCAATTACCTCACTGAGACTGGCATGTGAAAACTGTTTGTCTTGGAAAACCACTTCAGGGATACAATCCCAAAGGACTTAGAAGGGGTTCATGTCCCATGTGAGCCCAGCACCATGACTATTAACTCTGGTTATTGGGAAAAGAGTCCTCTTCTGAAAAACATAAAAGCTGCTCTCAGTCTCCCCACTGCTACTCTGTCCACAAGGTAAGCAACTGGGTCTAGATTCCTGTAACTTCCTGAGATCCTACCATCTTTCAAAGGTGAGTTTTTTTGTTTTTTTTGTTTTTTGCTTCAGTGCTGCTCTTAACCAGTGAGACAAGTGTGTCAGGGACACACTGTGTGTCAGCACAATTTGCACAGCACTGATGGTGGGTGGGAGAGGCAGGACAGGAAACTGAGATTAGAGATTGTCCCTCAAAAATGCATAGCTCCACATTCTTTTTAAAAAGATTTTATTTATTCCACTTTTAGACAGAGGGGAAGGGAGGGAGAAAGAGAGGAAAAGAAACATCAACATGTGGTTGCCTCTCATGTGCCCCCCACTGGGGACCTGGCTTGCAACCCAGGCATGTGCCCTGACTGGGAACCCAACCTGGGACCCTTTGGTCTGCAGGCCGGTGCTCAATCCACTGATCCACACCAGCCAGGACCATAGTTCCACATTGTGATCAAGCCCAAACCATCCAAGGCTCAGTGGATTTTTTCCCTCGTCATTTTATATTTCTTTTATAAGAGAGCCACTCCATCACCTTTCCCTGCTACAGTTTCCTCTACACTAGCTTTTTGGTTGGAGTCCAATGAGATGACTTGAATCCAACAACCTCCTGCAGCACATCCTTAGCCTGGAGGAAATTCACATACTGACGCTACGCCACAGATGAGAAAGTATTGTCCTAGCACACTTTTCCTTATCCCCGCCATACTGGGCTGATCCTGCGAGCCTTCTCGTTTAGAAGTGGAGGCAAATACAAGTCTAGAGGTCTTTATCTCTAAACTGTCCTTGTTCACTTAACATCTAGCCACAAGTACAGTAGCACTCTAGTCTCCCCTTCCTGTACCCATCCTCCAAGAGCAGTTCTTCTGGAGTCCCCCACCCCACCCCTAAGCTGAGTGGAACAAAGCACCCACACGACAGTATATTCCCATAAGCATTCTTAACCCTAGATTGTTTCCTCTGCTCCAAACTCTTCACTTTAATGCCTCTTTAAAATTCTATCTTCTTAGATTTAAAGGATAAGGATGGATGGTGGGAAAGGTCTTAGGACCAGATTGTTCATTTTTAAGCAATTCCTTCAGAGAAGGGTATCTAACATCTTTAGAATATGGAGCACACCTAGCATATTGTCCTTAATTTGGGGCATTTAACTACATTTAACTAATTACAGTTGGAGCCAACTGTAAAAATCACATTCAGAGTTATATTAGAGTTTAAAACATGTTCATTAAAAAGTATCTGTCTCTGTATTTTCTTTCTAAGGTATTTTCTGGAGCTCTGCACAGCTGACATAGTTCCTTATTAAATAATCTTTCTCCACCCTTCATTGCCCTTCAGCCTAGAGGGAGTGTCTTTCTGCAGAGGCTATAGCCAAATGGTACCATATTGGGGTTCCTTGAAGGGGATAAGAAGACCTTGTATTCCTTTCTTCAGATCAGCAGAAATATGCATCAGGGAAACCAAACCACCATCTCTGAATTCCTCCTCCTGGGACTCTCCAACCATGCTGAGGATCAGAATCTTCTCTTTGTGCTTTTCCTGGGTATGTACTTGGTCACTGTAGTTGGGAATGGCCTCATCACCCTGGCCATCAGCTTGGATGTTTACCTTCATACTCCAATGTATCTCTTCCTTGCTAATCTATCCTTTGCTGATATTTCCTCCATTTCTACCTCTGTCCCCAAAATGCTGATGAATATTCAGACCAAGAGTCAATCCATCTCTTATGAGAGCTGCATCACACAGATGTACTTTTCTATTGTGTTTGTTGTCATTGACAATTTCCTCTTGGGGGTCATGGCTTATGATCGGTTTGTGGCTATCTGCCACCCTCTGAACTATACAACTGTCATGCATCCTAGGCTCTGCATTTTGCTGACAGTCATTCCGTGGGTCCTCAGTAATATTGTTGCCCTGACACACACGCTTCTGCTCCTTCGGTTGTACTTCTGTGACAAGAACACTGTTTCACACTTCTTCTGTGACTTGGCTCCTCTGCTGAAACTATCCTGCTCAGACACAACAATCAATGAACTCGTGTTGTTTATCGTGGGCTTATCAGTCATCACCTTCCCTTTTGCCCTCATCCTCTTTTCCTACATCTGCATTGTCAAGGCCGTCCTGAGAATCTCATCCACACAGGGAAAGTGGAAAGCCTTCTCCACCTGTGCCTCTCACCTGACAGTTGTATTGCTCTTCTATGGGACCATTGTAGGGGTTTATTTCTTCCCCTCATCCATGCACCCTGATGACAGAGATAAAATTGGTGCAGTACTATTCACTGTGGTGACACCCATGATGAACCCCTTCATTTATAGCTTGAGGAACAAGGACATGAAAGGTGCCCTGAGAAAGCTCATCAGTAAGAAAAGCTTCTGCCTTTGATGCCTTGGACATCTGAATTACTTTTATCTTCATAACCAGGTGGATGATTTTGTCCAAAGTTTGTGGCATAGTTGTGATGGTTCAGCTTTTAATAACATTTCAGATATCTGCCTTCTATTTCAACCTCTGAAGAGTTGGGGCTTTTCCATATAGCTCTGCTCTTGGAAACAAACCCCTTAATTTCTAGAAGTCACAACCATAAAACAAATCTTGATTATATTGTGTGTTATTAAAAACTTTTGTGCAAAAATAAAAACTTTTGCACAAATTATTTATTAACTTAGATTATAACAAGTATGTATAGTACTTATAGTCTAGCTTTTGCAGCTTTAAAAACAGTTATTAGTAATTCCTTTATTGAATCTAGATTTCTCTAGATCAGCCTTTCTCAAAGTTTGTTTTGCTAAGTCAGTGAAATGTTTAGTAATTATAAAAATGAAAGATCACATGTTCAAACAGTTTTGGGCAACTCTGAGTTAAATTTAAAAATATTTTAATTAGACAACTTCTGAGAGTCTTTAGTATAGTATAAATCACCAGGAGGGTAATACGGCATGTAGCATTTCTCAAAACTAAACTTATTTAATCATACAGGACCTGATTCATCCCAGATTAGTTCATAGGTCTAGTGTTGTACAAAACATACTTTGGGAAATGTATTTTATGGAAAACCAGAGGTTGTATATATAGAAGCCATCCATTCTTGTCCTGACTCTGTGCCCAAGCAGACTTTAAGCATGTCAGCTCACTTTATTGAGCCTATTTTCTCATCTATAAAATGAGGCCATTGGTCCCAATTGTTTCCATTAGAACTACCTGGGGTACCTTTTTCAAAGGCACCCCACAACTTCAGAACTGCAATGCCTTTCTCTACTCAACCAGCTCCAGCAGTCTTGGGTTCAGCTTGGCAATTAAATTCACAAGACACACCAAGAATCAAGCATTAAGAAAGCTTTAGCAGAGGATACAGGACTGCCACACCACAGGCCTGTGTTCTAGATATCTTACTCATTCCACACCTGGGATGTGCATGGTCATAAGAGAGAGTGCTGAGTGGGAGTGGACCACCCCGGTTCAAGTAAACTTCAAACCTGGGGTTACTTCAGCATTTTGTGTTGCTTATCACGTAGCTCCCCCATGGCTATGTGACCAGCACTCATTTTCTCATTCAGCTACATCTCAACAAATAGTTGCTCATCAATTACAGATTCGTCCATAACCAATCTTAACAAACAGATCCAAGTCACACCAAGCCATTTCAGCAGTACTGTCTCTTTCAAGGATTGAGTCTACACCTACACGATTCTTGAATTAGATGCAAGGGAGATTTGATTGGGAGTCAAACCTCTGACTGCCTGAGGCTGAGACATGGCTACAAACTAGCTTTGACTACTTTCCTTCCAAACTACACCTAGATCTACTAATTCAGACTTGAATGAAGGAATTTAGGCATTTGTATTCTGGAAACACCCCTCAGGTGATTCTGATGGTAAGAAGCACTGAATCTCTTGAGCTCTGAGTTCCACTCCAGCTTTGGAATTTTGTGAATCTAGATGCCAACTGATTGATGAAAATTATCTTTCAGAACTCACTTAAAAATATTCTGTAGTTACTCAGAAAAGGGTGTTCTTTCTCCCTGTCCTAAACTTCTTTTTAAATATTTCCACCTCTGGAGCAAATTTTTACTATTTCTTAAATCTAATTCTTCTAACCATTGCTCTGTAGTATAAAGAAAAGGTCTGGTTCTAAATACTGACTTTTCAGCAAGTTGTGATCCACTTACATGATCTAAGGAAAAGTATTTAATTTAAGCTTCAAAACTCATCTTCTTGATCTGTAAATTGGGAATAATGATTTCAATGTCTCAAAGCTGTTTGTTGCTAAATAGACATGGATATTGGACAACTACCATACTGCCTGGTATATCTTAGACATTCAAACAACAACAACAACAAAAAGATGTTCCCTTTTTAGTAACTGTCCCATGGCTTCCAATTCTAATCTACCTGCCCTCCCAAATAGGTTTATCTGTCTCCAGTGTAAGTTGATTCCTATTTTTCTCTAAAGTTATAAAAATCCAACCTCTTTAAGAGAAAGTATATAAACTACACAATCAGCCCCCTGTCTTTCTCTATGGCATTTCTTAAACTTTTATGTTTCATGTGCGTTTTCATTACAAATGTAAAACCACCTACTTTTCTGTGGGCTACCTACCGCCTGGCCTCTTAACTGTCCTTCCTGCCTTCCACAACTGCCTCAAAATCTACCCTGTTCTATGCAAAACTCTAACATGAAACCTCATAGTACTCTGCTTTCATACTCCACGTGGAATAGTATGGAGTCCTAGATTTGTAATCAAGAGACTTGGCACCAGATCCAACTCTGCTGCTAACTCACTGCATGATAAGCCATGTTACTAACCTCAGTTTCTTTTTCTGTAATGTGACAATTTGTCTAATACAAACAAAGCATGTTCTATAACAGCAGGTACCATGAAAACCCATTTATGTAAAACAGAATATGCAGAAATTGAGGCCAAGGAGAAGAGTCAACGAAATATTAACAGTAGTTGTGGCAGATTGTATTGTCCCAAAATGGTCACAACATTTTCCATCCCACATGTTCCTAAAGAACTTGATCATTTCCCCATCATAAGATGGAGTCTCTGTTCTTCCTCTTGAACCTGGAAGGTTTGGATGACTCCTTTGACAAAGTACCCCAGAAGTGGTGCTGCATGATTCTGGTTTCATCTAGCCTATATTTGATATAATAAAAACCATCAGGGTTAGACACAAGTCATCGGTTTAATTGGTTGCCATCCCTGTGGGCCTGTCCTGACCCTCCATTACCTCCAACTTGTAGGTTCCAAGAAGGCTGTATCCATTCTAAGGTATAGTTCCATCTGCAGTGAGTAATGGAGAGGTTGATTTGGCTACAAATAGAGAGGTATGCAAGAGGGGAGTTTGCATGACAAAGTGAGTGAGGATTCAGTGTGGGACACAAAAGACAACTGATTAAAAAAAGACAGAATCACAAAATTATGAAAACCTTGGTGAGTTTTCACAGAGAAGCATAAATTTGTACCTAGATGCTTGTATTTCCCTGAAACCTTCTCCTATTTGTCATTTTCAACAAACATCGATTGTAAAGCTTCACTTTACTAGGCCCTGAGTTTGGCCCTGGCACTAAAGTGGTGCATAGTTCATAGTCCATGCCCTCAATACGCTTACAAACTAAAGAGAGAAACTGACGTAAACTAATTTAAGTGATTTTTAAGACTGGATAAGCAAAGACAGTATTCAACATCATTAGGTTTAGAAACC